>JAYMSP010000996.1:0-37817 GCA_036897095.1 Plantago elongata | reverse complement strand
GAACCGAGAGTATTAGTCACCTTTCTGTACTAAAGATAAGTTACATGGTGATTGATCAAAAACACTAAAAGATATTCATAACAACCATACATAGCCTATCTATGAGATATTGTTCTTCTTGTTGCTTTGCTTGTTGTTGGTTGGATGAAGCAATCCCCTTAGGTGAATGTTAGTGTTCCTATGTTCTTCTTGAAGTTGTTGGTTGGAGGCAATCATCTCTCTAAGTAGCATCTTGTGTTGTCTTCTTTTGGCCTTGAATCTGCTTCATCATCACCTTCAAATTTCTTCTCTTCAACTTCTTCTTATTATTCTTCAAACCAATGAGAGAAAATGTGCACGGGACATCGCTTGTACATCTTGCCGGAATTTGTTCGAAGAGGAATTCCATACTTGACTCTTCCTTCCATATTTGACACAAAAACTTGCTCCAGATGCTTGAGTAGATGATGACATTTTTTTGGATAAAAAACAACAAACAATTGCCATCAAAATAGCTCCACATGAGCTTATACACACACAAAAATTAGCCTGGCAACGGCTAGTTTTTTGAATTATTCCATACAAAACAATAACAAAATAGGCCCTCATATTATCTATAACAAACTGATCCAACGGAATATGCAACGGCTAGTTATTCTTATAAATTAATTACAAATTGGTCCAACCGCCATATTGAAAGAAAAGCATAAATCAAGAAAAGAGGCCAAAATGATTTCTTTCATTATCCACGTAGATAATTCTGAGCCACGTAGGAGTGAAGAGTTAATTTTTGGATTAATCTGTTATTGATTTATGGAACTTTTCCTATGGCGTGATTGTTGATTGCGGTGGCTTTCTTGTTAATAGGGTCTTTATTAGGGAGACCGGTTGTAAATTTCCCTAGATAAATTACCATTAGAGACGTTTAAGGTCCAACAAGAAGGTTCATATATAGATGAACTACTACTCACACGAAAACTAAAAGATAGATTTATCGCCCATAAGTCCAAATCACTATTACATTCAACTCTATAAATATTTTACATCTTAATATCATGTAATGAAAGTCATATATATGTGAATATTATGTCATTTATTACTATAGGGAGGTATAATTACTTACAGTGGGACCAAATAAAGTCATGGAATATGACAATGTCGAGTTTTTTCTTATTTATAACTGGTCCTAGGTCTGTTCCCAAGTTGGAACCGAGATTTTTTTATTATTATATAAAATTTATTATTTTATAGAGTTTTTAATGTACTATGAAAATTATAATGGAGTGTTTTGACTAAATCAGTCCCTCCTAATTCGGAAGAGCTAGCATAAATTCAACTAGAGACAGGCGAATCGCACTAAGGTCATGTAGACAAATTACCATCATTACTTAGATGAATTACCAGCAGAAGAGTTCATAGGTAGAAAACGAGAAGTACCGCTCTAACCGGAATAGCATACTGAAGAAGAAATCCAATTCGTATTCTCTAGCTCAGGCGTCCGACCTAGAGACCACAGTACGGATTATGGTAGAAGTCAGGACACCCAATTCATATCCTCTAGCTCGGGGGTCCGACCTAGAGATCACAGTATGAATTATGGTAGAAGTCAAGAAGTCTGACCTAGAAGTATCGACCTATAGTCTACAACAGGTCCGAGCCTGGCCGCACGATGAACGACTACCCCTATTATCCGGACCACGTATTGATCAAGCAGTTGTCCAGGATTTGGGGGATTCAGTTCCCCGAATCAACTCTACATATAGTCCCATTTATTACACTTGGAAGGTAAGTCACCTACCATATCTCACTATATTTACTCTCTTTGCGCTCCAAAGCTTGAGTTGATTCACTACCTGGTTTGTCCAAGATAAACCGGTCTTAAAGAGGTCTAAACTTCGCTTTCCTAGCTCTGCAAGTACGAACTTAGGCTTAAGGTGTGATTTCCCTATCCAAGGCATTTTTTCCCCATAGCATATTAGCGCCGTCTATGGGAACGGTACATAAAAGCATGCCACCCCGAGCTTCCAAATGGGTACCCAACTCTAGTGCCGCCCCGGCACTCGAGGATCAGAATCAAGCAGGATCAACCAACTGAGCAACAAAATCCACCTCAACGGCAAACCCGACCAGAATTGATGGTCACCCCTCAACACCATAATCCTCCGAGGAACATCTGGCCGAACCTGGCAAGGATGCTCCAGAGACAAGTCAACGTCCAAAACTCTCGGCACGGGATAGAGGAAAAAGTCCCCAATGAACAAGAATACTACAATGATTGCTGGCCTCCGGGCTTCACTGGAGCAATCAAGCAGTTGTAACACCGCATTAAAACAAACTCAGAAAGACACTTACAAACCAAGATGAGGCACAATCCGAGTCTCACACCGTTTCCTATGAATAGAGAACCGGGAGGTGTCGTACGAAGAAGAAGAATCCAAGAGGTGCACAAAAACCTCTTCCCGAGGGACTTGTTGAACGAGAAGAGCCGTATGGCACATTTCGAGTGGCATGAAGGTTTAGAGGAACCTCAAATGACAAGAAGTCGGTATAATCCAGGCAATCACGTGCCAGAACCAAGTCGAACTACAACTTGGATTTCCCGTGACATTACTGATGAAGATTATTGTCAGGAAGTTGAACCTCCGCTCCAACCCCTGACAAGGGAAGAAATTTTCAACCAACAAAGAGCCCTTGCCATGAAACAAGAAAACTTGCAAAAGCTAATAAGGGCAAGTGAGATTGTGAATTTCGGAGACACCACTAGTGTAAATCCTCATCCTCTGAGTTCCTTTATCAGCAAGGTGTTTCTTCCCCACAATAGGGTTGTTCCTACAAATCTCGGAATATATAATGGAACGACATGTCCCGTGGGACATCAGGTTCGGTATGAGAGCACAATGTCAGGACATGGTTTTAGCAAATATACCTACGCGCAAACATCACCTGGAACATTTCATGGAAAGGCTATGGATTGGTGGTTAGGACTACGACCTGGATCTATTAGTTCCTATCACCAACTGATAACTAGCTTTGTGAGAAATTTTAAGAACTATCGAACCAAGAAAAATCCCATCACCTACTTGGCAAATGTCATTCAGAGAAACAATAAGTCCTTGGGACCCTTCATGACTAGATTCAACGAGGCCGTCGTGCTTGTTGAGAGTCATACCCTGAAAGAAACATTGGGGTATATGTATTCCAACACGAAGCATGAAGCCTTGAGATCCCTTATCTCGGAAGGAAGAGCCAGAACTGACAAAATGTTAGATGATGCAGTGGAAGGATTCATGACTGGGGAAGAATACCGCAAGCACTATCCGACCCGCACTGAGGAAAAAAGGGAAAGGAATGATACCAAAGGTCAACCCCCACAGAAGATGGAGAAAAGAAATAACGAACCTTTTCGAGGCCTAGAATCCTGGCGTTGGAGCCCAAAAAGATATGCAAATTACTCCATTTTGAATGTTCCGAGGACTAATGTGTTGACGGCTATCGAGAACAAGAACTATGGTATCCAATGGCCTAAGAAGTTTAAAGAAAGTCGACAGTCGAAGAATTCAAATCGATATTTTCGATTTCACAAACAATCTGGGCATCATACTGAAGATTGTGAGGATTTAAAGAATGAGATTGAAAGTTTGATTGAGATGGGGTACCTAAAGGATTATATTATGGGACGTGATTACGATCATTCCCGCAATAAGGAACTACCTACGTATCAATCCCGTGAGAGGGGACATTATGACCGACATGAGAGGAATTCTCGTGATAAAAATGATCAAAAGGATCCCGGGCATGAAGACTATGAGAATGCTCCAAGTAAGGGAATGATTTTCTCCATCACTGGAGGCCCGACTGGAGGAGATAGTAGAAAAGCTCGGGAAGTGATGGCTCAAAATCTCAAAAGGTCGGATAAAACCCTCATTAAACAAATCGAGAAGGGATTTCACAACATTTCCTTTGAAGAATCGGAAGCCCCACCGCCCTGCGTCGGTCAAGGAGTGGTAAACAATCTAGACGTACCACTGGTGGTGTCAATCTTCAATTACATCGTGGCCAAGATACTAATTGATACCGGAAGTTCTGCCAACATCATCTTTACAAAAACTCTAGCTAAGATGAAACTCAAGCTTGTAGGACTGAGAAGCGTCACCACCAGCTTGCAAGGATTCGGAGGAGCCGAGTTACGGCCCCTGGGAAGCCTCTACTTGGTGTCTCAATGGGCCAACATTCCTAACGAGTCACCCAAAAAGTATTGTTCATGGTGGTCGATGCCATTTTTGAATACACCGTCGTCTTCGGAAGACCGGGAATCAATGCCTTTAAAGCCATACCAACAATCTTCCATCCAAAGATGAAATTTTTGACTCCAACAGGGATAGGTGCAATTGAAGGAAACAAAAGAGACGCATGGGAGTGCTATACCCTTTTAGCAAAAAGAATGTCCCGACCTCACTACCATGCGTACTCTAATCAGGATTACCTATCCGAGTAATGAAGAGTATGTGTTTCCCCATCACTACCACTGTGGGTAGCATCCAAGAATATAAGGTCGTTCCCGACCCTCCAGCTGGATTGACCCCGAAGAAAAGGTTCTTGGGCGAAAATTGGATAAAACCGGATTGTGAGATCAAGGAAGTATATCTAGTTGTTGGGGATGCAAGCAAGATCACCTGAAAGACAACTTGGATGTTTTCGCATGGGGTACCGAGGATCTAACTGGAATAGACCCCACGGTAATGGGTTATCACCTTCATGTGGATCCGAGTATAAGGCCAATCCGATAGAAGAAAAGAGATCATGAACTGGAACAAGATAAGATCATCACAGGAGAGGTGGAGTCTTACTTATGGCTGGTCATATCCGAGAAGTTCATTACTCGGAGTGGCTCTGCAATGTGGTGCTGGTCAAAAATTCACCAGGCAAATGGAGGATGTGCAAAGACTTTACCACCCTCAACCAATTCTGTCCAAGGGATCCTTATCCTCTACCTCGGATTGACACCCTAGTTGACTCAACGGCCGGATGTGCTCTACTCAGCTTTATGGATGCCCTCGAAGAGTTCTACCAGATCAAAATGGCAAAGGAAGACGTAATGAAGACCGCCTTCTTCAAGGCCATGACGTTTGGATTACAAAACGCAGGAGCAATATACCAACGACTGGTTAACCACATGTTCAAAGAAGAGATTGGAAAAACAATGGAAGTATATATGGACGACATGTTGGTAAAAAGCAAAGAAGAAAATCTCCATGTCGCCCATTTGTCGGATTGCTTCTCCAAAGTCCGACAATATGGAATGAAGCTTAATCCGGAGAAATGTACTTTCGGAGTCAAAGGTGGAAAGTTTCTGGGATACATGGTGACAGATCGTGGAATAGAAGCAAATTCTAACAAAATCAAAGCCATAATGGATGTACCACAATCCCGAAACTTAAATGAAGTACAGAAGCTGGTCGGGAAGTTATTTCTCCGGAAAAATTCATATCCTGATCCACTAAGAAGAGCCTGCCTTTCTTCAAAGCCTTGCGAAAAATAGAGTACTTTGAATGAACTGACGCCTGTGTAGAAGCCTTTGATCAGCTGAAGAAGTATCTGGCCAATCCACCATTGTTGTCCATACCAGATCAGGTGAACCCTTGTACCTTTACCTTGCGGTCTGTCCCGAGACTGTTAGCTCTGTCATGGTCAGAATACTTAAGGACGTACATATGCCAGTTTATTATTTGAGTAAGGCTCTTACTTCGATCGAGAAGAATTACTCCGAGATAGAAAAATATTCTCTCGGTGTGGTTAATGTTGTGGTACGTCTCCGGCGTTATTTCATCTCATATGAAATAATCATCCTCACGAATCAGCCATTAAAACAAATCTTGGGTAAACCTGAAAAATCTTGCCTGCTGGCTAAATGGGCAATTAAATTGGGAGAACTTAATATTGAGAACTAAGCACCGACTGCCAAGAAGGCGCAAGTCCTGTCTGACTTCTTGGCTTCCTACCCTCTGGGAGACACAAGTGAAACCCGACAAGAAAGCCCTGAGTTGACCCTCCATGTGGCATGTTGTCCGAGCAAATACTTGTCGACCCAAAAGAAGGAACTGCCTCTGAAGTATACATAACCAAGCCTTTGGAAATAACCGAGCTACCACCAACACCGGTAGGAATTCCTCCTCCGAGAACTGTACGTGTCGGAGAAGATGCTTGGAAACTCTATGAAGATGGATCCTCTAGCCATGGCACCGGCGAAGTTGAATTATTACTTCTTAGTCCTGAAGGAGTGGAGCTTGAATATGCTTACAAATAATGAGGCGGAGTACGAAGCATTGGTAATCGGGTTAAAATTAGCCAAGTCAGTGCTGGCTAAGAAAATGCATGCATATACCGACTCTCAGTTAGTAGAAGCACAATTCTCTGGAGAATTCCAAACCAAGGGGCACGCGATGATCAAATACCTGGAGATACTACGAGAGTCGGTTAAGTCCTTCTCGAAATTCACTTTGAACCGAATTCCGTGCAACCAGAATGAGCGAGCTAATTATCAAAGTTGGCCTCGGCATCAGGAACCATTGATACAAGAACGATGGTATTGATGACTTCGAGATTACCTTGTATCTCTAAAGAAGCCATCAAGCCTACCATACTGGTGCTAGACCAAGGAGAAGACTGGAGATAGATCCTATTGGATTATCTAACTCAGAGTATCACCGATTGATAAAACCGAGGCAAGAAAATTATAATACCGAGCTACACGCTACACTATGATTGGCTCTGACCTCTACAAAGGATCATTCACGGGACCCAGTTACGCTGCCTCGGATTAAGTGAAGAAAAACCCGTATTGCCGAGGTACACAGAGGTTGTTGTGGGAATCACTCTGGGGGAAGATCGTTGGCTCAAAAGGTGGCAAGAAAATGATACTTTTGGCCTTCAATGGCAAAAGATTCTGCCGAATTCTCTCGCAAATGTGACAAATTTCATAAATATGCAAACATCCCACACCAACCAAATCAACCCATGCTACCATCTAAGATCACTTGCCCATTCGATCAATGCGGTCTGGACATCATCGGAAAATTACCCGTGGGAGTGGAGCAAAATCACATATCATTGTGGGTGTTGAATACATTTCCAAATGGGTTGAGGCGGAACCGACAGGCAAAGTGGAAGAACAAGATGTAATAAATTTCATCTTGAGTAACATCATATGAGGGTTCGGGATACCCAGAGTTCTGGTAACAGATAATGGGGGCTAATTCTCAGGAAATCGCTTAAAGGCTTGGTTCAAAGAACTGAACATTGAACAGAGGTTCTGCTCGGTGTACTATACTCAAGCCAATTGACAAACTGAAGCTACTAATAAAATCACTGTTTCTAGCTTACAGGAAAGGTTGAAGTCCCAAAAGTCATGGGTAGAGGAACTACACGGAGTCCTCTGGGGATATAGAACAACTTCCCGTACCTCGACTTAGGAAACCCCATTCAGCCTGGTATACGGCTCGGAGGCTGTGATCCCAGTAGAAGTTGCAACGGAGACCCTGTGGATCCAGGGTTACTCTACCTCGAATAATCATCACAATCGGATCTATGATCTCGACATGTTGGTGACCCTCAGAAGTGATGCTCTAGCAAGAACCTTAAACTATCAGTCGGTGATGGCTAGGGCTTACAATAAACACGTGCATACCAAGAGTTTCCAGGTCGGAGATCTAGTTCTCAAGAGGATAGATGGTGTCAAAAAACCCAAGAAGTTCGACCCAAGCTGGGATGGTCCTTACAAGATCATCCGAGCCAGTGCCAATGGCAGTTACGAGCTACAAGTACTAGATGGCTCCGAGGTCCAACGAACTTGGGATTCAAGAAATTTGTAGAAGTATCACACTTGAGGAATGAAAATGTACTTTTTTATTACCGATGCATAGTAGTTGTAATATGTATTATTATCAGTTCGTGCCAATAAAAACACGACATTTTCCTTACAAGTGTTGTTTCATCCCTACCAGAAGATTCTAGAACAAGAGACAAGATTATTGCATGTTAACAATACAAAATCAACTAAACTATGTTGTCAACACCGAGCTCTGAACTCATCCTTAACTTCTTGAGTACCTGCACCGAGAAAGTAATATCTTGTTGAGTATCGATAACAAAAGGAAAAAAAAAAAAGGGGGAATCACTCAAGATCTCTACGACAATTCGGAGTCAGCAACCTAGTGCATTAACCTAACCATCTATGTTGCAACCTAAAATTGAGAGGCTAGTACCATAGATGGTTGGAGCCAACGCACAAAGTCGGAAACTCCAACAAAAATTGCTTGGAAGTTAATTATGTCCGGGCTATACTTTTATTGACGAACATCTTAACAAACAGTTGGAATCAACGACTTAATGTATAAACACCACCATCTAAGTTACTACCTAAGTAAAAGGATAGAACCAAATATGGTGGGTGCAAATACGTAGAGTTGGAAACACCAAGCAGGATTGCAAAGATGATCGATTGTTGAGCAAAGTACAAATATCCGAGATGTGACCTCCTCACCATATTAAAAAGAAGGAAAATCACCTAAAATGTGGCGAGGAAGGACACATCACCGACCTTGGTACTTTATAAAGGCTCGGTTCGTAAAAGAAGGAAAGGAATTTTGGAATCAAGAGAAGAAGGGATAGTGAAAATGACATTTTTTACCATCCATATTTATAGGAGGTAAAAATGTCCACGATCTAACCACATGTAGAGCATCCGACGATCAGAATTTGAAGAGACACATTAAATTTTCCTAAATAATTGTTTTGTTTCTCCACGCGTGTGACTCAGCGTATTTACCGCCCGAAATTCAAGTAATGTGCAAACGAATAAATACGGTCATAATTGCTCAAACGTATAAATCAATTGTTCTCAAACATTGATAAGTCGGGATAAACCCCCGATCCAACGACATTAGGAGAAAATCCTTAGTGATAATTCTACCTTTTTAATCAATTGTTCTCAAACATTGATAAGTTGGGGATAAACCTCCGACCCAATGACCTTAGGAGCAAATCCTTAGTGATTATTCTACCATTTTAATCAATTGTTCTCAAACATTGTGATAATTCAGGATAAACCCCCGACCCAACAACATTAGGAGAAAATCCTTAGTGATTATTCTACCTTTTTAATCAATTGTTCTAAAAAATTAATAAGTCGGAATAAACCCTCGACCCAACGACATTAGGAGAGAATCCTTACTGATTATTCTACCTTTTTAATGAATTGTCCTCAAACATTGATAAATCAGGATAAACCCCCGATCCAACGACAATTCGGAGAAAATTCTTAGTTATTATTCTATCTTTTTAATCAATTGTTCTCAAACATTGATAAGTCGGGATAAACCTCCGACCCAACGACATTAGGAGAAAATCCTTAGTGATTATTCTACATTTTTTATCAATTGTTCTCAAACATTGATAAGTCGGAATAAACCCCCGACCCGACGACATTAGGAGAAAATCCTTAGTGATTATTCTACTTTTTAATCAATTGTTCAAACATTGATAGGTCGGGATAAGCCCCCGCCCAATGACATTAGGAGAAAATCCTTAGTGATTATCCTACCTTTTTAATCAATTTTTCTCAAACATTGATTGGTCGGCATAAACCCCCGACCCAATGACATTAGGAGAAAATCCTTAGTGATTATTCTACCTTTTAAATCAATTGTTCTCAAACATTGATAAGTTGGAATAAACCCCCGACCCAACGACATTAGGAGAAAATTCTTAGTGATTATTCTACATTTTTAATCAATTGTTCTCAAACATTGATAAGTCGGAATAAACCCCCGACCCAACGACATTAGGAGAAAATTCCTAGTGATTATTCTATTTTTTAATTAATTGTTCTCAAATATTGATAGGTCGGGATAAACCCCCGACCCAATGGCATTAGGAGAAAATCCTTAGTGATTATTCTACCTTTTTAATCAATTGTTCTCAAACATTGATAAGTCGGAATAAACCCCCGACCCAACGACATTAGATGAAAATTCTTAGTGATTATTCTACCTTTTTAATCAATTGTTCTCAAACATTGATAGGTCAGGATAAACCCCTGACCCAACGACATTAGGAGAGAAGTCTTCGTGATTATTCTACCTTTATAATCAATTGTTCTCAAACATTGATAAGTCGGGATAAACCCTCGACCCAACAACATTAGGAGAAAATCCTTAGTGATTATTATAACTTTTTAATCAATTGTTCTCAAACATTGATAATTCGGATAAACACCCGACATAACGACATTAGGAGAAAATCCTTAGTTTTTTTTTGGAACGGCTAAAGGGTGGCTCGAACCCCCGACCTATTAGTTGTAGGTGAAGCTTCTTACCAACAAAGCTGCGCTTCGTTGTCAGGAAAATTCTTAGTGATTATTTTACCTTTTTAATCAATTGTTCTCAAACATTGATAAGTCGGGATAAAACCCCGACTCAACAACCTATGAAGAAAATCGGTGAGGAGTCGGCAAATAAAGAATAAATAAAGATACTGCCAAAAGATTTTTTCATTTCATAAGGGGAAAATTGTATAAAAGATTAACATACTTAAACTACACAATTAGAGCTCTGTGACACGGCCCCACCCGGACGAGCTTGAGCTTGTTCCTGTTGTCGGTGAATTCTTTTTCGCGCCCTATCATCCGCCCTCATTTGAATGATCCCAGGGCAAAGTGCCGGACCATCTTCAGGCTCGAGATCGATAGGATCATCAGCAGTCCCCTTCCAAGAATAGACAGGTGGATGCCAGTATCCACTCGGGGTGAGTGCGGACGGGTGCAGGCAGGTTTTACCGAAAATTCAAAACAACTCACTTATGACGGATGATTATAACTATAACCCGCGACGGGTGGAATATTTTTTCAACCCGCGATGATTCGTGTGATAAAAATGGTGGGTGGGTAGCGGACGGATTGGCGGGTGAATATAATTAAAAAAAATATGTAGTTAAAACATGCAAATTTTGTAGAAGTAGATGCACAAGAAAAAAATTAACAACAAAGAGCATGTTCTGCACAAAGAGGACAATAATTCTTCTTAAGTAGTTTCCCTTCTTTACTTAATTCAAAAAAAATTACGTAGTGGATGAAATGTTGACCCGAGAGGTGACAACTAGCGTTATTTTACTTGAATACATGACATAATATGAGAATAACAAAAGGCATGTACAAAATTGAAGATGATATATTGCTTAAAGAGAAGAGATATAACTCACTTAAACTATACATATATATTCAACGACATAAGCAAAGAGACAATTTCTCTAACCGATGAGAATACTTATTCATAAATTTACAAATATATATCTACATAAAAATGGCGGGTGGGTGGCGGGTTGCACACATCCAACCCACCACCCACCCACTAGAGGCGGGTGAACTTTTTTTTAACCCACCACACATTTTGTAAAAAAATTAGTTGGCGGGTGCGGGTGAAAGGCGGGCGGTTTGCACGGGTGGGTCGGACGGGTGGGTTTTTTGCACACCCCTAGTATCCACACCCACACAACACGTAGTGGTTATAGTCATCCTCCCGAGGCTCGGAGTGACTGATTGATTCAATGTACTCCTCAAAGCTGAGGATATTTGTGTTCGCCTTATATGCGGCTCGGAGATATGAACCCATCTAGCTTTTTGGGCGGCTTTCCGAGATGAAGAATTCATTCTAAAGGAAAAGGACGAGGAAAAGAATTCAAAAAATAGAGAAATAAGACAAAGATTACAAGAAAAAGAAGAATGCTGATTGCCTGGAAATTCCGGGGTAAAAAGCTCCGACCCTGAGATAAAAACTACTTCAGCAAAAAATGGTTAAGTTACGATAATATCAGATCAATTTATAAACAAAAAGTGACTCTTGGACTTCCTCGGATGTGGGCTTGAACAGTTGGGCCACAAAAGGGCAAAATTGGGCCTCCAAACCAACGTGGTCACTATGAGCCCAATTAAGCCACTAACGTCCATAGGTCAGAACACAAGATACGGTAAAAAAACATACTGAAAAAAGATTACGGTTAGATAAAAAGATTCGGATCAATCACCCTAACCATCTAAAAATACATACAAACCAAGGAAAGGTTTGAGGTGAGGGGATCGAAATCAAACATGCAAACGTTACTACTTTACATAGGCTGAGGGAGATAGCCTTGTACGAATAAAACTTAAAGATTGTTAAACAGAAAAGAGAAAGTGCGACACAAAATATACCGGGCACATACGCCCGACCTTCAGTCCACCACGACTGTACCTTCATCTTGCTGCTCCTCGGTCTCATGTCCAAATCCGGGAGGTAGTTCATCCACCATCTCTTCATCCCCGACAGTATGTGATGGACCAAGCCCAGATGCCTCCTCTAAGACAGATGTCAGGACGGAAGCAACTTGGTGAACGGGGATATTGTCATTATCCCTTCGCACCTATCTTACAGTAGGACCTGGAAGCTCCATCAAGCATCGTTGGCCACTTCCCACTCATTATCAGGAAGAAGACAACCGGCATGCACCACTTTGGGGAACCAGTTAGGAAAGAAGGACACCACCTCGACACTCATATAAACCGGCTCATCCAAGACCAAAGCGGCACTATCAACATCCGCTGGCAAGGGCCCCATTTCCCCATCTTTTAGATGGTCGACCTGAGTCGACGTTGGCTCTACCTCGGCAGCACAAAGTCCTGCCCACTTCAGCTATGCAATACAATGTTGAAAGGCCCCTTCCCTATTTTCTGACTTCACTTGCATCTTAGTGAAGCCGAAAGCCTGGGACTGTAGAAAATCGGCAGCAACTAGGAGCCGGATGGACTTTGCCTCGACAATCAGAGCCTCTCTCATCCTCTGCCTAGCCTCGATAAAAACATCAATTTGTTTCTACCAAGCCACACATTCAGCCCGAGAACCATCCAGTTGGGTTTGAAGGAGCCCCATTGAAGTCTTCAGGCTCGAGATCTCTGACTGGAGTCTAGCCTCTGCCGCCTCCTTGGCCCGAGCTGTATCAGCCAAGCCTCACTCGGCCTCGGCCAGCTGGGTCTCCAACTCCTGCGTCCTGCCATCATGGTCGCACTTAGTCTGCAGATCCCTCAGCTCCTCATACCGACGCATGTTCCTTTGGGCCCGGATCATTCCACCCCGAGCCAGGATCATCAGCTGAGAAAAAGAGAAGTTAGTCTACGAACAAAGTTCATAGAAAAGAGAAATTACAAGTAAGACGGAGAGCTACCTCCCGAGATTGATCAACCAAAGTCATATGATAAGCATCATCGACCATCGACGTCACCCGGGACTCCTCTTCCTTGGAAAAACCCCAAGGGGCATCCGGATCATACGTAACCCTCCTGTTACCCACGGGTCGGCTCCTCATGGTCTTCCAGAGGCCTCTTCCCCAGGGCTCTATCATGAGCATCCGATCCACCAAAAGAATCCACTTGTCGAGGTCGATCAGCAGACCTGGAAAGGATACTGATGTCAATGCCACGACGGCCCCCTCTCCGAGCCAAGTTCTGAAGACTTCTTCGAGGGGTGGGACTTTCCCCTGAAATATTACCCTTACCCGTTCCCGGGGCAAGGGGAGCAGCTCGGGTAGCCGAACCTTGGCCAGAACCCTCGGCCTGGGTCTGAACACCACCGGGCTCCAAATGGCTGGCAATGTTAACAGGCGGAATGATGGGTAGCCTCACCGCCGACTTGTTGCTCCTTCCTGAGGCCATCGCCCAGAGTTCATCGTTTCCCTCGACATCTAGTAACCTACGGAACCAAAAGCAAGATAAGTCCAGACATATCTCGGATAACAACCGACCCTAAAAAAGATGCACCCTATCGAGTATCTTCACCCAAGGACTTATTGGTTGTATAAACTTCCTCAATGGTTAACATAGCCAAATAGGGCAACAATTGATTCACCAACACATAATGGGGAAAACACTGAGAAGGTTCTAAATCT
Source organism: Plantago elongata (assembly GCA_036897095.1). NCBI lineage: Eukaryota > Viridiplantae > Streptophyta > Magnoliopsida > Lamiales > Plantaginaceae > Plantago > Plantago elongata. The sequence continues at coordinate 23,870 of JAYMSP010000996.1, read as the reverse complement.
TCTAGATCCCTAAACCATCTCGGGCGACTGTTTTTATCTCAAGTTTTACCGACTTGGGCTGGTCACCTTTAAAGAACTTCAAAGGAGCAACCATCTCCCTATTAAAACGAGTGTCTCGGAAGTAAAATTACCTGGGCCACCAGTCTAAGCCCAGGAAGAAACCATATTGTGCAAAAACTTGAAACCTTTTCGAGTCGAGAAATAATAAAAATAAGTGTTTCACGGGCAGCGAGCAATTTTGGAACACCGAAGAAAATTGACTACATTTCACTCTACACTCCGACTCTTCATCACTACCGCCCAACACACCATCGTTCCCAATCAATTGGCAGAAATTTAGGTTGGACACAATGCCATTTTCCGAAGAATCCTCTGCAGGGAAGGATGGATGGGCAATCTCCACCCAGCTTTAACTTGGGCTGCAAAAACCGTCACAAAACCCTTTGGAGGATTGTACAGGGTCTGATACTCTCTAGGTATGCGGAGCTCGATGTATGAGGGAATCGCGAACTCGTGACGCAGCTTAGCCAAATCTTCCCTGGTAATGTTGGAGGCACAAATGGGGAGAATCCCATCTTCATTCAGCTCGGCCTCGGGATTTAAATTCCCAATAGGGACTTCCAGGAGCTCCTTCACATTTGTGGCCCTTACACCACGAACCTGTCCATCCTTTACCAGCTGCACCTTAGGAATCGCTCCGACTCCGACGTCACCTCCAACATTTTCCGCATTAGTATCTTCAGCCTCCGGCTTGGCCATCAGAGCTCGACGTTGTCGAGCAGTATCCCGACCACCAATGTTCAGCTGCTCAACCACAGGCTCATCTGGTAGCTCTGTAAACCTCGGGACATTACTTACTGGTGTACGGTAGGAACTTCTGAGGCTTCCCGACATGCCAGCCGGAATTCTGATAGTTCCCATGGAAATGGGCCTCCTGGACGTGTTCACAGCTCGGGAGGACTCAACCACCTCAGTTCCGGAATCAGAATCAACGGACCCTAACAATGAATCCGCCGACCCATAATTTTCATACGACATACCCTCCGATTGATGTTGACTATCATCACTACGGTTGCTCATAATTTTATCATTTAAGCTAAGACTTATGGATTAAAATGAGTGATTTCGTGAGAAGCCCTTTGTTCTTTTTATCTTTTGAGGGCCGGAGGATTCAACTAAACAAATAAAGAAAAGCGAAGCATACAAGATTGACAAATAAGAAGAATAATTGAAGATTGGGAAGACCAAGAAGAACTTACAGTTTTTTGGGAAAGCGGGAGTTGCAAGAGTTGGCAATCCGATCTATGAGCACGAAAATCGCCTTGGAAGCTTAGAATTTGCACAAATATTGCTCTGACTTTGAAAGACTTGAAAGCGACTTAAAAGTGAAGAAATTTGAGGAGCCAAGTATTTATAGCAAAACTTGTGTAACTGTTCCCGTCCAATGCGACAGTTACACGATTTAAAAAGGCATACATGACATTAGCACAATTGACGGGACTTGTGCCAAACATAAAAACCGCAGCATGCGCAATAATTACTTTCATTCGACGCATGATAGTCTGGAGATACAACATCTTAACAACACAAAAGTTCTTGCCTTTCCGACTCAAATCTCGGAGAACCCAGAAACTGAGGGACGGGGGTATGTAATATGGTTGAAAGTTTTTTCGATTTATGCTTACCAACTTACTCCGACCAAGAACCAAGTAATTTCACATCTATCTTTACAAGATACATGGAAACTGAGGGGGCTCATATTATGACTAAATCAGTCCCTTCTAATTCGGAAGAACTAGCATAAATCGAACTAGAGACAGGCGAATCGCACTAAGGCCATGGAGATAAATTACCATCATTACTCGGATGCATTACTAGCAGAAGTGACGAATTACGTAGAAAACAAGAAGTACCACTCTAACCGGAATCACATACTTAAGAAGAAACCAATTCATATCCTCTAGCTCGAGGGTCCGACCCAGAGACCACAGTACGGATCGTGGTAGAAGTCAGGACACCAAATTCATATCCTCTAGCTCGGGGGGTCCGACCTAGAGACCACAGAACGGATTATGGTAGAAGTCAAGAAGTCCAACCTAGAAGTATTCTCCGACCTATAGTCTACAACAGGTCCGAGCCTGGCCGCACGATGAACGACTACCCCTATTATCCGGACCATGTGTTGATACGAGCAGTTGTCCAGGATTTGGGGGATTCGGTTCCTCGAATCAACTCTATATATAGTTCCATTTATTTCACTTGGAAGGTAAGTCACCTACCATATCTCACTATATACTCTCTTTGGGCTCCAAAGTTTGAGTTGATTCACTACCCGGTTTGTCAAAGGCAAACCGATCTTAATGAGGTCTAATCCTTGCTTTCCTAGCTCTGCAGGTACGAATATAGACTTAATGCGTACTTTCCTGATCCAAGATATTTTTTTTCCAACATGAGAACCATATAAGTTGATAGTTTAGTAATTTATATAAGTATTAAGTTTTTAAGAGTATGCAATATTTATTTTCCAAACCTGCTGAAGACCTTCACTAAAGAAGAGTTGCGATCAAATAGGATTACAAGTTGTTCAAGATTGAAGATTCAGAATGGGAGTATACGGCTATACGCTCGTCGAAAAGAGAACTTTTTCCCAAATGAAAATGTCAATAGGTTAACCATGCAAGTCACTCGTTGAAGATACCATTGCTAAAAATAAATGAAAATATATGTTGTGAAAATGAGAAAGCACTAAATTTTGTTAGAAGACAAAATAAACTAACTACCAAAAAGTAATACTACTTAGGAAAATCGAGACAAAAGTTTTGTACCTTCAATAGTACAACTCAGCTCACAGTATTAAAATTATATCAAACAGAAACATTTCAACCGAAACCATTTGACAATATGAATCGGAACACTTGAGCTTGAAAAAACACGAAATCTCACAGAACTCACCCTAGTTATTGCGATTGAATTTCCTCAAATTTTCTAACTTCATAAGCTCCTATTGTGAAGTTGCAACTTACTGGTTTTTTTCTTAAAACAAGAACAAGAACAAGTCTTGATCTTCATAAGCAAAACACCAAGTCTTTGAAATAAGAACTTTCGTTGAGTTTCTTGTCACTTGAGCTAATTGGAACATTGCTACCTGTCTTGTCAAAATCACATTCAAACAAACAAACAAGCATGCTAAGGAAGAAGTGAGGAACTATTTTACCTGAAAAGTTAAGAAAAATCCCTTAAAAGGAGCATGATAACTTGACTTGGGAAGTTAAAAAAACTCAATGTTATTATATTGGGAACTAAGGATATAAAGGGATTTACTTGAGGTCATAATTTGTTAAGTAAAATCCATTTCCATCTTAGTGAATTCTAGCGGGAATTTGATTACTTGAAAGGTTATACACTATCAAATATAACTATACAAAAGTGTTGTTATTTCAACTCTTCAACTTAATTGTCTATCTGTCTAAAGTAATTTGCACTTTTTCGCACGCACACACGCCGTGCTTAATTACAAAATCTTCGGCACTCTGAAACTTAGGTATTAACAGTTACTTGTATCTGCTGAGAAAAATTCAGTTTAGACATGAAAATTGTTTAAGTCTATTCATGATTTGCCACTGAAATGCCTGATTTAAGGCCAAATTTATACTACATTCTGTGAAGTTGAGTACTATTGCTACAGTATTCCTTATTACGTGATTTGATGGTTTACTATGTCCAATTATCCAAACTTAAGAGATTGTGACTATTATTGGATGAAATATGAAGGAATAAGAGAATTCGAGAAAGTACTGATGGAAAATCAATAATTCATACAAGGATATAGAAGAATTTATTGCTAATCATTTACACTACACATTAATCACTACAATTAAAATTAAATGCAATATTTGTTTAGCGACGGTGGAAGTACTAGTTAAGTATGAAATATTCTTGACATATGCTTAACGGGTTAGGGCTTATAGTCTTCCCAGAGTTTATAAATGTGTCAAAACCGTTCTTAATTATAATGCAGCATTTAAATTTGTGTTTAGTAGAACTTAGAGTTCTTTGATATATGCTTGGAGTAAATATGTTGAAGAGTACATGACATCTACCGAGAAATAGTATGATGCACAAATTAAAAGAGACGGATATACATTATTAATATTGTTTAAAACATTATATATGATGTATATACTTAAGAATATTAATCCGTCTCTCCTATCCTTACTAGGGCATGTTTCATTTAAGACTTTGTGTATTTTAAATACTTACATATATCCAACTTATTCTTACGTGAACATATATGAATTGATCTAGTGGTCTGTTGTTCTAAGCCATATACCTTTCATCTAATAGATATCCAGATCTATCTGGAATCTTAACATATGATTCCTATATAATAAAATCACACACATAAACAAATATCCTATAGAACCCTAAAAATATTCTCAATTGATCGATCATATTCATAAATCATACCATTCCAAAGTAGTAATATTCAAACATTACCGATGCAGAATATGAACGTTCACTACAAGTTGGATTAATATTTTATAGTTTGTCCCGCAATTTTTAACAAATTGGTTAATCCTGGTTTTTGGCAATAGTCTGTAGTATTATGTTTTGAGCAGCTTGTTTTAATTGGCAGTAAATAATTCACAAAACCTCCATAGTTCTAGGACCATTTACTTCATCGAGCAATGGGTATTATTTTCAACTGAGATTTATTAATTTGAACTAAACAGTATTGAATTGAATTGAACTGAATTGAACTAAACTGGATTGAATTGAACTGAACTGAACTGAATTGAAGTAAGATATAAATTATAACTAAGCCAAATTGAACTGAAATGAACTGAACTGAATTGAATTAAATTAAATTAATTTTTAGTTAAAAATAATACGGTCTAAATTGACAAATAATTACTGGCTCTTATTTGATTATAACCCCATTTTACACTCTGGTTTTTGGTCCTTTTATGGAAATCTCTTAAACCTCTTAAACCTTACCCAATTCCGTGTGCCCTCACTGTCTTTGTTTGCATCATTGTTTTAATTTCTTAGGATCGCTTAATTATTCGTTAGGCAAATTGCTGCAATTATATCAAAACTGTACTACAAATTTACCATTACAAAATTTTAAAAGATGCATATGTATTAATAAAAAACTTAAAAGATGAATTAATATTTTTAATAATATATATAATATTTTAAACAAAATGAATAATATTTCTTTAACAAAAATTATATTATTGTATGTACATGTATGTATACGTTTGATGATATTAAAACTCATAATGTTTTCTTTACAATCGTAAAGTTTATACAATCTCTTCATAAGATTTACTTTTTTATCATATCTCTACTCTAAAGTTTATACAATCTCCTCATTTTACATTCTGTTAAAAGATTTACTCTTTTATCATATCTCTACTAAATAATGAGTAGATGTAAGTGAGATTTTTGGGTGTTGTTACACTCTCAAAACATCTGTTCCAATGTTCATGATATACAAAGTTACAGTGGTGTAAGGGATACACCAAGTTACAGTAGTGTACTGGATACACTGAATATTATATCTCACTTGATATATATGTGTGTGCGCGTGTGTTAGGTTTTAGCTTTATTCTAATCAATAATTATTTTCACAGCTTTGGATGTATATGTGCAGATATTTTAGGACAAATAATCTCCAAGAATGAAGTACAAGTCGAAAGTCATAAGGAAAAAGATTACTCTATAAAGCAAGTAGAAGTAGATTAAGACTCAAACTGCAAGCAATAAATATCATCATAAATTTGATTAGCTATGCAAGTTTTTGAAGCTATATATACCCCAAGAGATTACAAAAATCTACGGAGTAAAGAAAAATCGAGAGTTTATTTATTCTTAGATTCACGATTTATATCATACTTTTCTAAGCTTTTTCAATCTAATGTCTAGAGATCTAGGTAGATTAATAGAGTTAATTCTTTATAGTTGCTTAGTTATTTTGCATTTAGAGACCCGTAGAATAGATTTTGAGTAGTTATTTTGTATTCATTATCAACATACGTATAGTGGATATACATTACGCTTTAGTTGTACTTTTTTAGTACCAAATCCCGATCTCATTGCTATTTAAGTAGTGAAATGCAAAGGTTAACATAATACAACTTATAATTCGTATAACTCAACTTTTAGGCGAAATTTAATTTCTGAGGGTTGTCACTTGACAATATTGGAGTGTTAATATACATGATTGGATTCCGCACTTCTCTACAATTTAAAACTTTTTTATAGAATAAATTATATTTATAGTAAAAGTGTCTTTGACTCACGTCCATAATATGAATCTTAACGGAGACGATCTCCTTCTCATATTAAAATTCCACTCTAAGACCGTCCACTACAGGACAGTTGTAGCCTCAAGGTCGTGCCAACTACTCCGCGATCGAACTAGACCCCTTTTGTGGGCGGTCGGGGGGAGCAGCCTTACTCCGTGACTTCACCAGTAGTCGTTTGCAGAAAACTTACCTTCGTTGCTGGATCAATTATTTAGATACCTTAGATAAGAACCTTACCCATCATCATCATTATTGAGCAACGCACACATAAATGGAATGTAATGTGAAATATAATCTTTCTGTGTGAGTGCATTTTTATCAAAGCTCCATAGGTGTTTTGACATGTTTTTATTAGTAAACAAGTGCCCTGGAATATATATATATATATAGAAGAAATCAATTATTTGAATTCACAACCCATCTACTAGTACTATACTATTAAATATTTACGTACTCCCCTGCCCGGTCAGGCATTACATATTACTATTAAAGATAACATCTAATATATATAGTAAATCAAACTAGCTCACATTTAGAACTGGTATTCAATCATACTACATTCTCTTTTTCTATCCAAACCAATAATGTAAAGTTAGCCTACTGTACTTTTATATGGGAACTGGGATGGATGAGGAGGGAGTAAATAATGCATCCTATAATTCAGGAGAATTTACATCCAATGGAGCTCTTCAAAATGGAGATATTATATTTGCAATAACACTCTTCTAATACCATTCCCGATGGGTCAGTCGCATGACGACAGTCGTTGGCTACAACAAATCTAACGGTAACTTTAGGTTAAAATCATGTCCAATTGATGTCGGTGATTATGAATAGTATTTTTTTATTTTTTTTATTTTTTAAAATATTCTAAGGTGTTTAGGAGTTCAAATTAATAAATTTGCATATTTAAAACTAGTTTTTGAATTTATTTTGTTGAGGTTCAAATACGAGTTAAAAGTCGTAAAATTTAAAATAATTAAACTATAATCAAGACTGATCTCTATTTATAGAGAACGAAAAATCATGAAAATCGGTATAATTTATATTTTTATATTATATATTTTATTAATTATTGATTTTAAAACTAAAAAATATAAAATAAGTGGGTCCGATCTCTGACACATTCCCAAAAGTTGTCGTCAGATAACAACTTTCGAGAGTTTTCGTTCCCACAACAAGCCGTGGAGCTCCCATTGGAGCTCCTACGAGCACACCGTAGTTGATGGCGAGATCCCATAACCACTTTCATTGGAACTAGTCTAACGTCACACACTACCACCATTTCTAAACAAGTTTATCATTTGCCTTTGATCACAAATGAATAAAATTAAACAATTGAATTTTATGTTAATTTAAAATTATAAAAAGTCAATATAAATGATATATTGGCCATACCCCTCAATTGTTGGGACATTTCTTTAAATTCTATTTTTTTTTCATGTATTGTTGGGACATTTGTAATGTAAAATCTATTTTTTAAGTATTGTAATGTTTTTAATTATCTTTTGATGTTATTATAATCAATTCACGAATTTCAAGTGTAATGGCCAATGAAAATTAACAAGAAATTAGAAAAATAAGAAGAATTATGATCAAGTTTTATATATTCGAGTAAATTTTGGTATTTGCAAAAGTTAGTGGAGTTGTAATGTGGGGGGAGAGGATATTTGAATAGCGATCAACCATGCGTGTTGCTCAAACTCTACTACTTTGAAGTGGATGGAGTACAATTGTGTAAAGAATGATAAAATTATGAGTTAGATTGGTATAACAATTCAGGTTTTCAATTTTAGATATCCTACGTAATTAGGAGTTTGATTCTCCGACTCTCCATTTTATACACAATGAAGCAAACAAAATAGCTCGTCGTCTAGCTAAGCTTGGTAGTGCAAGATTCAAACTCACAACTTTCGACCCTCCCCTCACTGATGTATCTCACCTAGTCCACTTTTGTTTATATGTTATATAGTTTCGATTTGGTTACGAACTTAGTTGATTGTGATATGTATTGTAAAGTATACATGATTGTATTTAGGCTTAGGTTTAAAATGTGATTGAGAAATGCACCGTAATATATAGTTTGACATTTTGACTTATTAATATATAATTTAACGAGCATTCCAATTACTTAATTAGCTCAATAATTTTTTTATATGAGCTTCTAACTTGTTAATTATTATAGTTTTTAAAAGTTCGAAACACAATTCACATTGAAAGATTCATACCATTGGATAACTCCTATTAGTTGTGAATCTCCCAAAATAGTCATAAGGCACAGGCACGTGGCAGAAGCCCACAGCAAAATCATAAACAAGCCTTCTCACCTCACGTAGAAAGACACACCAAGGTGACGGAATGCGGTGGGTTTCCCGGCGACGAGAGGCGGCGACACACGGTGGTAGTAGTGTGTTGAAGTGGGGCCCATGTGAGGAGGAAGGAGAATAGTGGAACCGTCCTCAGGATTTACATAGTGGGCCCAATAAACCGACGAGGGGCCCACCAAGAATAAGGCATAGTCTCGTCCGTTTGTGTCTCCCTACCAGTATAAAAATAAGCCAAGCTGCCACATTTCTTTCACTCACAACACTCATATATCTCCCATTCCTCCTCTTCTCTTTGCATTTCACTGCCAAGATCTTTGTTTCTGCAACTTGTCCTTAAACCTCAATTTCTCTTCCCCTTCTTGCATTTCAAGTTTTCAACTTCCTGCCAGCACCAAAATTCTGCCTCTTTTTTAGGTAATAACTACTACTAAAATGGACTAAAGTTTTGATCCTGGGAAGTTTGGAGTTTGGACTGGTTGTTCTAACGAAAATGGACTAAAGTTTTGATCCTGGGAAGTTTGGAGTTTGGACTGGTTGTTCTAACGAATAAAAATGGTGTCTTTTTGGTGTTTTAGGTGAAAGAATGACGAATCAGAATGTGGTGGTGGCTGCTGATACCAACTTGGCGATAAAGACGGCGGTTTCCACGGCGGCGACGCCCAAACCACCTCCTGTTCCGGGTACTTACCTCACCATCTCCAAGAAGAAGTTGCTACAGAATCTTGAAATCAACAGCGCACCCAGAATGAATTCTTGGGTTGATTCCATGAGAGCTTCTTCTCCTACTCATGTCAAATCTCCTCTTCTCACTCATGACCAGGACTCTTGGATGGTAAGTAAATGAAATCCCATTTCTCATTTTCTTCATTTTTTTTGCGGAAATAACTCGAAATTAGGTGCATTTTTAGTAAAAAAAGTTTGTCTCATTGTGTGTGTAGTTTGTATGTATGATGATGGACATGATAATAGAAAAAACACATGCTATGTACATACATATTTAGGCTCTGTATGCATCATACACGTGTATGTATTTGTACTTTTCATTTTTGTTTTTTGTTAAAGAAATGGAAATTCTGTTGGTGTGTTTGATTGAGAAGTTGAGAAATGACGTGGGAATAAATATATATTTATGAGTTAATGAAAATGTGACTGCTTGCTTATACAGATGAAGCATCCATCAGCTCTTGACATGTTTGAGCAAATAACAAGTGCTTCTAAAGGAAAGCAGATTGTTATGTTTCTGGATTATGATGGCACCCTATCTCCCATTGTTGATGATCCTGACCGTGCCTATATGTCTGACTCGGTCAGTATCTTTTTCCATGTTCGTTTTCGGAAAATTATTACCTAGACAAGACCATGGTTTTTAATGTAGTCTTGTGATTTCAGATGAGAGCCACAGTGAGGAAACTGGCTAGATACTTTCCTACTGCTATTGTTAGTGGCAGATGCAGAGACAAGGTTTACAACTTTGTCCGGTTATCCGAGCTGTATTATGCTGGAAGCCATGGTATGGACATAAAAGGTCCATCAAAAGGCTCCAAGTATAAGAAAGTGAGTTTTTTCTTTTTCACTTGTAGTTTTATTCTTGTATACAACTTTGTGTATATGTTTGTTTTTAGTTATTACAAGTATTCAATTCTGTGAATGAATGAATAATTGGCAGGGTGCTCAATCTGTTCTGTTCCAGCCTGCTAGTGAGTTTCTTCCCATGATCGATGAGGTACTTGTCAACTCTTTCATAAATTAAACTATGTATCCTAGTTTAGTAGTTTTATTCAAATAGTCCTGTTTTGACAATATTTTTGTCTTTCTTGACAAATCTCAGGTGTACAAGTCTCTGCTGGAGGTGACAAAATCTACTCCTGGTGCAAGGGTGGAGAATAACAAGTTCTGTTTATCGGTACATTTTCGCTGCGTGGATGAGAAGGTATCATAATTAAATCACTTGTATTGAACTTTATTCTTTCACTTTGAATCCTTAATGCGTGATCACGGTGCTAATTATTATCTTAACTAGTGGCCAATGGCTCTACTAGATTTATTTTCAATGGGGCCTAGTCTAATTTCTTGATGAAATTAATAATTTGTGAAAAAGTTGCTGATTTGATTCCTAATTGGTATCAAATTGTAGAAATGGAGTGAACTAGCCAGGCAAGTTGGATCAGTGTTGGAAAGTTACCCTGACCTTCGATTGAGCCAGGGGAGAAAGGTGTGTGACATGAATATTCCGATTTTTAGATTTTATATAGTCGTTGTTTCAATAATAATTTCGCGTAGGTTTTGAGGTTTGATGGAGTTTTGGTATGTGTGCAGGTTCTCGAAATCCGTCCTACTATTAAATGGGACAAAGGCAAGGCTCTTGAATTTTTGTTGGAGTCTCTTGGTGAGTTCTCGTTGTTTAAGGTTTTTGGCCCAAATATGTAGGTATGGAAACACAACTAGATTTCTAAATGTTTGTGCTTGTTTTCTTGTATTCACAGGTTATGCTAACTGTACTGATGTGTTCCCTATCTATATTGGTGATGATCGAACCGATGAAGATGCTTTTAAGGTATATATCATTATTTTGATTTAAGTAATAACCATAGTGGCCTTAGTTTTGATCTTTTGAATGCTATTTCTAACAAAGGGGTATTCGTTTTGAAGGTTCTTAGAGAGAGAGATCAAGGATTTGGAATTCTTGTTTCAAAGGCTCCAAAAGACACAAATGCTTCGTACTCCTTGCAGGAACCATCTGAGGTATACTGATATACTGAATTAGGTCCTTCTTTTTCAGTCTTTATCATCACTTCTTGTTTGCTCATATGTGTATCTGTATCGTTTGTCAGGTGATGGCATTTCTGCGGCGATTGGTAGAGTGGAAGAAGCTGGCCTTGAGAAGGCAGTTCAGGATGAGAAAGAGACTTGAGGAGTTCAAGATGTCTTTGCCCTAACTGAATAACTGTCGATATGATGAAGAAGAAGAAGAAGAGTATGCATATGTGTATCTACTTTCTAGGATTAGTAGGAAAATAGTATGTATGCAAGTTTATGATGTACTTTGTAGACTTGTAGTGATTGGGAATTAGGTGAAAAATGGAGAGAAAAACAAAAAAAGGAGAAGAATACAGGGGATCATATAACCTTAGGATTCCTCTGTTAGTATCATCATCAGTCCATTGTACAACTTTTTCATCTGTAATTAAGATTGTACAAGTGGAAATTTGTAATGGACCCTTCTAAGTATATATAAGGCCTTTTTGTCCTACTGCACTTCTCACATTCTTGAATTTATGATGTGTGGTTCTGTGTTTTCTTGTAGTATGAGTTCATCTGGAAATTTCACACCCATTCACTATTTTTCAATGGACAACATTGCATAATTCTAGGTTATAGTATTTCATAAAGAAAATAATATTCTACACAAAAGATCCATGCTGCGATAGAGGTGGATGATGTTTTATATGAATCTAATAGACACATATTCAGTTTACCTTATGAAACCAAATAATCATAATTCATAAGCTAGTGAGAATTCTTGAACATAATTCAGTTGTACTATCAGGATTCCCCACATAAATTATATTGAATTAGTAATTCTGAATTACATGTACTGTATGTAATCAAGTCTTGTTAGTTGTATTGATTCGAAGAGTGACAATTATTAAGATTGATGTGGTGGTTCAAGAGAATGACCCAAACACAACATCACACTAGATAAAAAAGAACATAATACTTGTATAGGAATCCCTACTTACATTTGTCTTTTCAAAAGTTGTTCTCCTTCCAAAGATAAAGAAAGGATGCAACAATACTCAAAATATTTTTCACTTTAAACATAGGTGTGAAGTTTAGGGATGTTTTTGAATGATTTCAGAAGTACATGGATCTATTTGCAATTGATGGACATGAGTTTGTTGGTTGTTTGTGGAGTTGTTACAAGATTGTGTTCTAATCACTTTAGTATCCTTGCGCTTTTATCACCAGTCATTAGATCACCTTAAGACAGTTAAAACTTGAAATCCAATGATTCATACTACTGCAGTTGTTAGCTCTTTTCCTCGACTCTTAAAGTAGAGTACGAAAGCTATTGTTCATTATTATCATCCCAAATCGTCACAATTCTTCTTATATATTCTATCTTATTCCTTTCAATTTCTTTGTAACAAAGATGTATAGTTGGAAGAAGACAACGTAATAAAAAACGTTGATTATCCTTGGATGTAGATTGAATTGATTCAATCGAACCATGAGAATTTCTCTTGTATTTGTTCTTGGATTGTTTATTGTTTATTGTTTATTGTTGGAGTAGTTGATTGATTTGAGGCGTATCGATCGAATTCTTAAAAAGTGATGTCGTATGTGGAAAATTGGAACTGTGTTTGATCGACAATTGCTTAATTTCAATCGATTATGGGCTTGACGTGGTTTGATATTGACAAGTTTACTGGATCAAATGATTTCGCCTTATGTAAGTTAAGATGGAGGTTATCTTGTCTCAACAAGGTTGAGAGATGGCACTGTCTTCTGATAGTGAAATTCCGATGACGGTTACAACGTAGGAGAAGAAAGCTTTCTCAACTAAGGCTCGTAGCACGATTGTCTTATGAGGAAATCAACCCTGAGAGAAGTTGCTAGAGAAAAGACTATTGCAGATATGTAAAGGAAACTTAATTCATTGTATCAGGCAAGTTCACTGACTAGGAGATTATACATGAAGCAACAGTTTAACTCTTACATGATGAATGAAGATAGAAAATTCCTTAAGCAACTTATTTTGTTCAATAAAACTCTGGATGATCTGGATAGTATCGACAACACGAAGCTACCTGATGAAGACAAGGCTATATATAATCTTATTCAATACGCTTCCAAAGTCATATGAGAGCATCAATGATTCTATATTGCACTCACATGTCAACAAAAGATCACAATAGAGGATGTCCAATGTTTGATCGTACAAAAGGAAACACTTAAAAACTTAGGAAACACTGGTGATATTTCCAGTGAAGGTCTAACCACCAGGAGCAACATTGCAAACAAAAGTTTCATCATCAACAACAACAAAAAGGCAGGTTCAATAAGGAGATGAAAAATATATTTTCTATTGGAACTGAAAATGAAAATAGAGAGACTAGAGTTATTCATCACTATAAGAAGCAAGGTCATTTAATGAAGAACTGTTTCTTGCTAAAGAGACAAAAAGAAGGCAAAGATAGAGGTAGCATTCCACTGGAGTTTGCATGAAACATTGAATATGATGGTGAGGTGCTCAACATCACTGATGATAAAGCTAATGAATGGATCTTGAATTCTGGATGCTCTTTCCCTCCAAATCTCCTCAAAGATCATCTAACCCTTCTCCATCAAAGAAAATATATGAAGAAGTTGGGAAAGTTGCTGATGACACCGGTAAAAAACTACTTGAAGTAGAGCAAAGGTGGCCCAACTTAAACAAATGATGGCTGAAGAAGAATCACTTCGCCTTAAATTAGAAACCAAGGTTGTTGAAAAACAAGCCAATCTGAAGAAGGTTGAAGAGTTGTCTCGCAGGAGACTAGGAGACTGTTAGTATTTTTTATCAATCACCATATGGCTTATCATAGTACAGAAAGATGACTAGTACTTTGGGTACACTTGAACATTGTAAAAGAGGAAATCACTTAGTATGTTAGTCTAGCAAAACTTGTAATAGGATTATTAGACTGCCCACTGTGGGCAGTCGTAGAAATCGGTCGCGGCGGCTGTCACGACTGATTTGCACACTGTGAGCAGCCGTGGCTACTCCACACCTCGATCAGTTGCGGACTACCCCTTTTTATTTTATAGTTTTAATATATTTACTTATTTTTAAATTAAAAAATATAAAATTTATGTCGTCATTTATATTTTTTCGAGATCTACAAAATGAGATGAGTGAAGATATATTTTCTTGTACAATAAATTTCACCCTTTATTCGTATACGTTCGTATTTTATACTATTACACTATTCTACTCGTATTTTCAATAAAAACGTCTCCTTTCGCTCCAAGTTTTCAATATTCAAATTAATATAACTATAAGAAAACTAGTGTCAATCTCCCTTCATGGCAGTCGCCATAGTGGAAAAATTGGCCGTGAGCGCAACCGATCGCCCACGACCACTCCACGATCGCAACAATATAAGGAAGGACAAGAACGATGGTGGAAAGCTAGAATTGATGATAGCAATTATCAGAAGTGGAAACAATCCCAAGCCATTGAAAAAATTGAATGCCAAAGCTAGAAGAAACTTGGTCAGGAAGACTAAGCTTGCTGAAAAGCAAATTCAGAAACCTGATAGGTCTTTGAAGTCACCACGAAGAACACCAAGGAACACTCCAAGAAGGAAGATTGATCTGAGATCCGATGATTCTAAAATTCCTCCTTATGTTCCAAGTAGACAAAAGCCTACTCATAAGAGATTCATACAGAAATGGATTCCCATAGGAAGAACGTTTAGTCTAAGTGGTTCTGTTTCTGAGGCACAAACCTAACCCATGTTTCCTGTTTTGTGCAGAACGTGTCATGGACTAAGGCTCAATGGCTATTTGATAGTGGATGTGGGAAGCACATGACTGGAGACAAAGCGAACTTGGTCGATTATAAAGTATGTGATACTGGACCAAACATCAGGTTTGCTGGAGGAGAATTAAATCCTTCTATAGGATTTGACAACAACAAATTGGGATCCCTTACAATCTCTGACGTATTACATGTTAAAGGTTTGAAATATAATCTTCAAAGCATGAGTCAGTTTGCAGATAGGGGATATTCAGTAAAAATCAAATCGAAAATCTGTAAATTGATTAAAAATCAAAATGGTGTTCTTCTAAGCATGAGTCAGTTTGCAGATAGGGGATATTCAGTAAAAATCAAATCGAAATTCTGTAAATTGATTAAAAATCAAAATGGTGTTGCTGAAAGGAAGAATAGGACACTTAAAAAGCTGCAAGGACAATGTTAGCCGACACTTAAATAAGTAAAATTTATTGGTTTGAAGCTGTAAATACATCATGCTACACTCAGAACAGATGATTGATAAACAAACACCATGACAAAACTCCTTATGAGCTACTGGTTGGAAGACCCCCTAATATCAAACATCTGAATGTGTTCGGTTGTAGATGTTTTGTTCTTAACAATGGAAAAGAATATTTGAGAACATTTCAACCAAAGGCAAATGAAGGTGTATTTCTTGGTTATTCTATGAATAGCAAAGCCTACAGAGTATACAACATGAGAACAAAGAAGATTGAAGAATCAGTTCATGTGGTATTCTATGAAGGAAGCAAGAAAATATACCTTGATGAAGAACTCTTAGATAGGTTCAAAGAACTTATGATTAAGGATTCTGAAGAAGAACCCTCAGAAACGAGAAACTCCTTCATTAACATAGAGGATGAGTCAGATGAAAAGCATGATGTGCTTCGTAACAACCAGATGACTCTTAAACATGATGAAGAATTTTCTATGAGGATTCTAGAAATGGAAAAGAGAATATTCATCGTAGAGACCTTTTTGGGAATAACCTTTCTGAAAGTCATATTCCAGAAATCTCTCACACTGAACAAGTGTCTGATATTTACCACACTTTTAGTGTACAAAGTATCACTGATACTGAAGAAGTATCAAGTCATAATCGTAGTGATTCACATCCAGATCATGAAGATAGTGATCTTACTAGTTCAAAACTCATTAGGAAATGGATTAGATATCATCCTGCAAAGGATGTGATTGGTGCCATTGATCAAGGTGTTAGAACTAGGAGAGCAATTGCTGAAAATGCTGATTCTCTCTTTGGATGTTTTATCTCAAACGTTAAACCTAAAACTATTGAAGATGTATTTAAGGATCAAGATTGGATCTCTGCTATGCAAGAAGAGTTGGATTAATTTGGGAGAAACAAGGTCTGGAAACTAGTTTCATTTGTAGAAGGAATATCTATGATTTGAACTAAGTGGATTTTCGGAAACAAAATGAATGAGTCTATTAAAATAACCAGAAACAAGGCTAGGTTGGTTGCCAAGGGATTTACCTAGACTGAAGGCTTAGACTTTGATGAGTCATATGCACTAGTTGCAAGATTGGATGCAAGAACATTTCTAACCTTTGCAGCTCATAATGACTTTAAAGTTTTCCAAATGGATGTCAAAAGTGCATTGCTGAATGGTGAACTTGATGAGGAAGTCTATGTTGAACAACCACCAGGCTTTGAAGTTTCCTCAGAAAGTAGAATGGTCTATAAGTTACAGAAAGCTCTATATGTACTGAAACAGGCTCCAAGAGTATGGTATGTCACTTTGGACAAATACCTTCTAGAAAGTGGTTTTATGAAAGGTGAAATTGATAAAACTTTATTGACTTTAAATCATGAAGAAAAACTACTTTTAGTTCAAGTATATGTTGATGACATTATATTTGGATCTAAAGACAAGCAACTTTGTAATGACTTTGCAAATCTCATGAAAAACAAAATTGAGATGAGCATGATGGAAGAATTGAACTATTTCCTATGATTGCAAGTCAAGCAACCCAATGATGGTATTCATTAGTCAAACAAAGTATGCAAATGATATGCTCAACAAGTTCTATTTAAAGCCTTCTGAAAAGAATGCTAAGATATCTATGAGCATAGGAATTAAAATGACATATACTGAATCTGATAAGAGTGTTGAAGAACATAAGTATAGGAAGTTGATGAGTTCACTACTCTACCTTACTGCAGGCAGACCTTATATTCAATATGCAGTTGGTGTGTGTGCTAGATTTCAGACAAGTCCTATGCAATCACACTACAACATTCCCATGAAGATATTAAGTAATGTTAAAGGTACTGTAGAAGTTGGACTGTGGTATCCTAAAGAAAGTTGATTGAGTTTGGTGGGCTACTCAGATGCTGACTATGCTGGATCAATGCTTGATAAGAAAAGTACTTAATGAACTTGTTAGTTTCTGGGCACTAAACTTATCTCATGGTTTACCAAGAATCAAAACTCAATTGCTACTTCTACCACAGAGGCTAAATATATTGTTGCTGGTTGTTGTGCTACTCAAATATTATGGATACAACAACTCAGAGACTATGGACTCAATGAAGAGAAAACTTCCATTTTCTGTGACAACACAAGTGCTATTGTGATTACTCAAAATCCCAAGTTCCATGCTAGAACTAAGCACATTGATGTTAGACACTACTTGATCAGAGGCCATGTTGAGAAAGGAAATATAGAGATTCTAAAAGTTGGTACTGAAGATTATCTTGCAGATATCTTCACTAAGCCACTCCAGGAAAGTAGGTTTTTAACCTTAAGAGTTACTATTGGGTTAATGGAGTTACCTAAGAACTGAAAAGTTCTGTTTCTCTAATGTTTTTAGTGAGAAAAGAAGAATAGAAAACAAGTATCTGAAACGTGTATTCGATAACATTTTTGCAAAAGAAGTGAAGCAAAATGAATTTATGAGAATAGGAACTAAGAAAGGTTTTGTTGTTTCTGGAATGGGTATCCAGAAAGGCTAAATGGTATACAACCTATTAGTTCTAAGAAGAAGACTCAAACTTTAGTATAGTCACATAGTGTGGGGGATTAAATTCTACAATAGTACAATTTCTGAGAGTCAAACATGTCTAGGGTTTTGTGTTGTTACCATTCTGATGCTAACTAACATAAGACAAGACTCAATTCTCAAAATGATAAGTCCAAAGACTGTATTTTCTCACACAAGAATAGTGACGTATGGATACAATTTGTCAAAATTTATTAAGTGGACATGGGAACATATGTTGATTCATATCATTGCAAATATATTCAACCATAGTCCTTGATGAATAAACGTTTCATCTTAACAGATGAGATTGATTCTCGACAAGTAATGCCTGTTGGAAACACAGTCATGGCCCACTAAGCATTAAGTGCAAAGTAGAAACGTATACCATGGCGACGCAGTGTACACAGTTACACATACGTAATTTCTATATATATGTTGTATCTATGTATTATTTACCTACTATGTATAAAGAATATTGGTAAGAGACAAACACTATTACCAATTCCGAAATTTATCTTGCATCAAAACATCAAAAACCTTCAAGCTTTTCTGAGAAGTCTTCTGCAAATCTCTTGTTTCTTGCCAAGTCTTCTTAAAAGAAAGATTAATCTTCTCGAAATACTAATCTCAAATCTCTCACTCACTACTATATAAGAGATAGATCCTAAGAAGGCTACTTCCAAGAACACTGTTGCGACTATCTCTTCTGTTGAAAAGCAAAGTGAGAGAAACTTAGAGCTATTGAATAAACGTCTCTTAGGTAAATTCAACCCAGAGGATTGGACTTCCAGCCTCAAAATAAACTGAGGAGAACATATGGATGCTCAGTACTTAACTACTGTTATATCCTAACATCAGACAGGAACTATGTCCTGAAGATGCTTGAAAAAGCTAGGATTAGAAAATTCCTCTTTGCTGCTCCAAGCGGCTTCTCATCTGTGGATGTATTGGAGTTCTACAACAATTCCAAAATATACACTAACTCAGTAATGACGTTGAAGAAACATACATTAAAATAAAAGTCCAAGGTACAAAGATAGTCCTGGACTGTGACAAGTTCTAAAAAATCTTCTGATTGAAAAATCGCGGCAAGTTTCTGAGATCAATACAAAAGGCAAGGTTCCGAATGATTCTGTCAAAATTTTGTTTGAAGAAGCCGCGATTGATAAAATCGTAGATTATCCATCAACGTTCATACTGGGAGACATCAGGACCAGACACCTTTATGAGCACTGGAATGTCTTGGCCAGTATTCTTCACCGTTGCTTCGATGGCAACAAATGAGGCATTGATCAGATTAGCCTCGAACGTTGGATGATGATGACCATTCTCCAGAAACAGGGTTAAAGAATTTGAGCCCAAGATAGCCAAAGGCCGTGCTAACACTAAGTCAAACATGCTCTATGGCCTGAAGAAATGCTATCTTCTGGAGAAATGTGGGGTAGTGCGAGCACATGGACATTCATGTGACCAACAACATGTACAAACATGCATATGAGGAGTCTCTGAAAAGGGCTGCCAAAGGACAGTTGGTGCCACAAGGAGAAGACTTCTGAGGAAGAAGCTGTTGAGGTCCATGTTGCAAAGAAACCAAGGACCAAGAAGCAGAGAAATACAAGGAAACAACTTGCAAAAGTTCTTATTTCAGAAACCCAAACCCCAGAAAGGGTTGATGAGGTTGAAGCCCCTATACCAAGACCTGTTCAGAGAGACCCCATCTCTGAAAGAAGAACATGTAGCTTAGGCAAAATGCCAGAATTCTCCGTGCAAGACCACAATGCAATCAACGAGTTTGTCCTAAGTTATGATAGTGATGACTCTGATGATAATGTTTCTCTTCTAGAAACACTTAAGAGATCACAGATGAAGACCCATGGTGGAGCCTCAAGCTCAACTCCTCAGATCAAACGAGCTAAGGTTGTTGAAAAAGCACCAGCTGAGGAGTTATCACTCACCAACATGAAGTTGAAGGTTTGGTGGAAAGTGATCGGATGTTGGAGGATACTAACATTGCCTCCATATTTCAAATGCCAGCAAACACACTTCCTGAAGAAATTCCTGCAATCGAGCAGGTTCCTCAAACTGAGACATGAACTCAGGATGAACAATATGAGGAAAGGTTCGAAGTACCAGAAACATCAAACCATGAAATGGAAGCCCAATTGCCTGAAGATAACCAGGTAACAGGGTAATCTATATCTAACTTGTGAACATTTGAATAATGTTAACATGTTACTCATAAACTTCCTTTGTTACAGGCTATCATGGAGACACCATTCCAGGGGGAAGAAACTTTGCGTACCCCTCTGAATGAAGTAGAGGTTCCTTCAACCACTACACATCTAGATCTGAGCCTGTGAAACGGGTAGTCAATTGTCTTTGAAAATAAACAATTTGGTCTTTATTGAATTCTTATGTGTGTTTAACTTCATTTTGTCTCTATAAGGGCTCCAACCGAGAAAGATAATGAAGTGTTAGAAATGCCACAAGATCAAGTGATTCTAGAGGTTGAAAAACCTTCTGAAAAGGTTGTGTATGAGCCTTCTGCTGAGAAGGTATGTAAAACAAGAATCAACATTTTTTGTGAATAACTTGTAAAAAAATTCATTACTTAATCAAATGCTATGATTTCTTCTAATAGTCTCTTTCGGGAGAAAAGGTAGGTGGGGATACAGTTGCGACCTCCCCATCACCAATGGAAATGGATAATAGCGAAAAGGCAAAGTCACAAAAAAGGACACCATAGACCTCCAAGGTTCCTGAGAGAAATGAATCTGAGCTTCCTTACTTGGAAGTAAGTAAAATACTCAGAAACTCATATCTCTTCAAATCCTTTCTGACAAACATTTCTAACATTGCATTCTTGATTTTAATCCTCAGGCTCTAGCAAAAAGTAAGTTTGCTGAGCAAACATCTTCTCCTCACAACTCGGTATCTGAAACACAAGTTGCTCCAGAACTCCAAGCTAAAGAGCCCAGTGTTTCTACACAGGTATGCTCATAAAGCTTGATACTTCACCTTTTTATCAGATATCTACAAGTGGTTTGGACAAAACTAACTTGTACTCTTTCTTTCGAGCTCTAGTTGAAGTGCCAGTAATTGATGTGGAGTCACCACTCAATCTACTCGAGTTATTCCAGATAGTCACTCTGAAGAAGCATCTCAAGTGCTTTAGGTTATGGCAAAAGCTCAGAAAGACTGATCTTTCAGAAATTGCCAGAGTGATTGATAATAAACAGCGAAGAGCACGATCATTCAATCTGGAAAACTACATCCATGCTATGTTTCCTATAGAGAATTATTTCCACTATTCTATGATGCATGAAGACTTCTTGACAGAAGTTGCACGAAAACTAGTAGCAGCTTTCCAAGCTGGTGATGAACAAACCAAGAAGCAGATGGTCTTCGACCCTGCTTTGCCCAAATCACTGCGAGTATATCCCTCAGAACAAGAGGAAGTAAATGGCAACATGGTCACTCTGCCAGATGTGATCAACTTGGTCTTTGAAGATGAGGAAGAGATCGATGAGAACGACTTCCAGGACCCTCCTTTAGAACATCACAAGGATGGTAATGACAAGAAAGATGACAATGATGATGATAGACCAGCACCATGGACTGGTGGCATAGCTCAAGGATAACTTGGTTCTGGAGAACAACAAACTGCTCCAACCAATACTCAGAGTACACCACCATCATCACCAAAGAGTCAACCACCTTCTACAACCCAACAAGCCTTATTGGAACAGGCTCAACAGGCTACCCAATTAGTTGAAGAAATTCAAGTTGCTGGGCTTCGAGTTGAAAAACTCAAGAAGTTGTTAGAGATATAAACAAGACTCCCTCTGGAATGTCAATCCCAGATTGAAGAGAAGCAAGCCCGAATACTGAGGTTCGAGGCCGAGAATGCCAAGGAAAGAGAACTCCTTGATGAGAAACTACAACTCAAACGAGACATCAAAGTCACGACTCAGAGTTTGATGCTCTGGTGACTGAAGATGATGAGCATGATGCTAAGGCTGCATCACAGAAACAAGTTCCTACGGCTGCACAAAAAGGCAAGGGTAAAATAGTCGCCGGTCTGGATGATTATGATGAAGACTTCATTGAAATTGAAGAAGAAGAAGACCCAAACTGGATGGCACCAGAAATTGAAGCTATGGGAAAGAATTAGCAGCGCTCCAGAGAGGCCAAGGTAGAAAGAGAAGACAACCAGTGCCCTCCACAAGTCAACCTCTAGCAAAGAACAAATCTCCAGAACTCGAGGTTGCTGAAGAACCAAGAGTAACAACAAGATCAAGGATTAAGAGCGTGATTACCAGGGGTTCCAAGGCCCTTGTTATATCTGAAGAAAAGAATCCTTCTGAAGACAAAGAACAAGAAGAAGGAGAGTTAGTTGGTCAGAAAAGGTGCAAGTCTCCAATCCAGAACATCTTTCATGATGATGATCAGACTGATCATGATGATTATCTAGTCCAGAAGAGAAGGAGAGTTCAAAACACCTCTGAACCACCACTGGTAGTAAGACCAATAGCTGCTACAACCCCTTCTGGAAACACCAAGTCTATCCCAAGTGGATCTTCCAACACAACTCCCAGAAAGCATGAAGAAATTTCACTGGAGAAAGGATTCAATAGAAAAAGGCGTAGGGATTTATAGTTTGGTAGAACTCAAGAGAAAGAACAAGAAGAGAGACCAGCTGCTGCCCAGATTGAGTATGTCAAGACTGATGACAACCAATCAGCCCTACAGGTGCATTCATCTCCAGAATGGATATTGGATTCTTGAGCTAAAGCATCTTTTGCTACACAAGAAGTTTCCAACTCCAATTTACAATCAAATGATGGCATGGAGAACGAACAAACCAATACTGCTAAATCCTGAGCATACTAAGGCATGGTTTGATTTTGAAGTTCAAAAGAGGACTGTGGCTATGCAAAAGCAATTGGACTTCATCTATCCTTATCCAAAGCCTGATGATGTTCACAAAGTTCAGAAAATGGATGGTACCTATAGCAAGAAGAACAAGTTAGGTGTCAAAGCCTACCAATCTTTTTATATGATAACTGAGGAGTATATGGATGACATTGCATAATTTTAGATCATCTATTAACATCATGAGTTATCTCAGCTTAAGGTACACCATGCATGGGAATGGGGCAAGTACTAATGGGTCAAGCTCTTTGTTTAGAAAAAACAAAGACCCTGCCAAGACTTATACAAACATTTGTAAATTAGCCAGAAAGATTGAACTCTATGTGAGAAGGCTTCTCTATGAATATGCTAAAGACTGCAGAGAGGTTGTTGACTAGATCCATTGATCCAGAAAGGTGTTGAAGAACTTGTGGTTTATGAACCAAAGTTTATTTTTGAAGACTTGAAGACTAGTATTTTAGGATGTCTTATTTGGAGCTTGGACTCTCTATTTGTCCTATTTTACTTAGTAGTTTTTGTAATTCTACTGAAAGTATTTCTTTGTAATAGTTTGGTAAAAGTTATCTTATGATATGTAATAGTACTTTCTAATGATCATACTCTCAGAAACCATTAATAGAAGATAACTTGTCTGAAAAGTCGCTCTATGCATTAATTACATCAGTTGGAAAGTCGCTCGATGCATAGTCCTCTCTGAAAAATGAGAAAGGGACTTCTGAGTACTCATTTCGAGATATCAACGGT
>JAYMSP010000995.1:0-37842 GCA_036897095.1 Plantago elongata | reverse complement strand
TTTGAGTATTATAAATATTTTGTGATAATAATAAAAAATAATTATATTAAATGAAATGGATGGGTGGGTGGGGGTCATGGATAAACTTGATTTATGTTAAAAGGTTGGGTGGGTGTAAGGGTGGATGTGTGCATGAAAGAGAAATTAATTATTTATTGGAATAGTGAAATGCTGGGTTGGGTATGAAGTTCATGGATAATTATGGTCTAATCTTGCGCATGAAGACATACTGAAAGCGTAAAAACCCATATATTCCTCTTGTTCCTTACTTCCTTATGATGTTGAACTGGAATGTTTATACGAAATGTTTATCCATACAAAATGTTTATCCATATACGATATCAAAAGTTTTTCCACCTCAAATTCAATACTACTTATAACGGATATTAAAAATATGAAGCCATTAAAATTTAAGTTATGATTTTGCTTACAAGGTCAGATATAACATTTGTTGAAAACTTATTAGCAAGATATGATTTTTCTCTAATTCAAAGGCATTGAAACGAGATAAAATATCTCTTACGGTAAGGAATAAAATAAATAGGGTTGTATCATGCTGACTCCTCTAACCCAAGATCCACTGGTTATGCAAATGCATGATATTTGTATGATCCGTATGATGGTCTATCTTAAACAGGTTATGTGTTCACATGTTGAGGTACGATTCTTTTTTGACGGTTTGTAAAACAAATAATGTTTGCTACTTCTCCTATTCATGCAAAACTCCTTGTAATTTATGAACCAAATCGTAAATGCATTTGACCAAGATCAATCACTCATCACATTCGACAAATGTGCGAAGTCCGTACTAGAAAAAACTCTCTTACTATAATCCATGAAGACAATGCAGTTTGTGTTGCTCATTTATATGAATGTTTCATTATAGGTGGGAGGGCTATGAAAATATCAATGTCACCCTAAATCTTCTTCACTAATGAACTACAATAGGATAATCAGATTCATGTACAACTGCTCGAAATATTAGTTGACTTACTCACCAAATCTCTTCATACTTCAACTTTCGAGAAGCTACGAACGGCATGCAATATTTGAAGGAAGTCAAGTAACGTAACTAACCAACATGGGGAATGGAATATGTATTGCACTCTTCTCCTTCGTTAAATTGTTTTCCAATTGAATTTTTCTTTAATAAAGTTTTTAACGAGACAATATTTTTTATCTGTATAACTAAAAGGTTATATGATGGGCATTTAAGGGGAGCGTTGTAAAATCAATACTCCTCCCATTCCAATAAAAATTTCCTACATTTTTACTTTCTCTTAAATTAACATAAATTAATATTTTAATAGTCTATGTAGGATATTATGTTGGTAAAGTTGTAAGTGGATGATAAAGTAAGAGAGTGATTGAATAAAATGATGATAAAATAGGAAATTGATATAATAAAAAATTAGTCAGTGAGGAATTTTTTTTTCATTTATAGATTAAGAAGTTTGTTACGAAACTTAAAAAAAGAAAGTTAAGAAGCTTTGATATATTTTATGAGGTGAAATATATCTCCCATGGGTGAATGCCATGTTTTCGGCAAAGTTATAGTACAAGTATTAAATGCAATGTTGAAAATGAATGTAATGTTTGTTTGCATATCGAAGGTACAACACAAAACTATATTTCAGCTTAATACTTATTTTTTCTTCAAATGAATTCAAACAATTCATTATCCACACTACTCATCAATTTATTATCCTACTTTTGAAAATACCATAAATATCCATGCACCTTGAATCTTTAAGGTCTGGGAGGCCAATACAAATAAATAAATAAAAAAGATGTTTTACTAGGGAGGCCCAAGGTCACCCAAACAAGGCCAACATGGTGGTGGCTCCAGATTGTTGGATGGGCATTGGGTTGGGCTTATTGGTTCTTCACTTTCTCCTTCATTTCTCCCAAGTACTTTTCCAGGTTGATTGTTTGTTCAAATTCCAAGATCTCACAAATATTTCTCTTGAGGGATGCGTGTCCATCCCAGCATTAGAGAAGAATGCTTTCGATTTTGCTGAATTAAGGTTAAGTCCAAAACCTTACATCTAGAACACGTTCCTAATAGACTTAAAAATGTTCTTTTCAATAACCAATTTAATTTAGTTATGTTTAATTATATTTTATCTTATTATATTTTATTTCACATCAATTTAGTAAATTTCAGTTGAATATAAAAGAACCTTACAAGTTCTAGTCACCGTCACCGAGGTGGTAGCTTTTATCATCAACACCAGGTCAACTAACAAAAAAAAAAGTGACATATAGAAAGGCCAACCCTACAAGGGACTATTGCTATTAGTTTGCATTTCTATCTCTGTTTCCTTCCCTCTTAGAAGACTTGGGCTCTGTTATTCGTCCACGCCAAACTGATCTGAATTGTAGTGTAAAAAATAACTAAGTAGAACTAAAGTGAATTGATCTAAACTGAACGAGTTTACAAACAAAGAGAATAGATCCTTGACAGTAGCTTCCCTTACATTTGTCAGTCTAATTTAGTTCTTCTCTAGATGTGTTCAACCACTTGGGCAATTAATCTTAAGCCTTTTACCTGGAGTTGGGTGGTCAGAATATAACTCTGGGTCCTTCAACATTGCAGGTTCATGTTTTCCTATGTTCTCATTCTGACCATTTTTATATTCTTTATTCAGTTCCTCTATTTTCAGGTGAAGAAGAGTGCACTTTAAGCAGGTTTGAAGAAGCATACCGCTGTAATTTAGCAGTCTAATTGATCATTAAAGCTTTGCTTTCGTAGATTACTAATGAAAAACCTATGAGTTGAATTAATCCCTTTCACAATAATGGTAAGCTTAACTACCCTGGCGAATTAAACCAAATGAACACTCAATCATACTGCCCAGATATGATATCGTGATCCCACTTAATACGATCCGGAGAAAGAGTAACCATAAGAATCCAGAGCCAAAAATTGATTGGATAGAGCAATATGAATACTCGGTTACTCACAGCCTTCTCTCGGGTACCATGAAGTACAAGCATTGATACCATCAAAGAGTGATCATTAGCTTTATTTCTTGCTACGAATGTCGCCCTCCATAATTCCATGCCTTGTCAAAACAATCTCCTTTATAAGATTCCTGTAAGTGAATGGCCTTACAGCACCACGTAAGAACAACCCTGGGGGTATCTTACTCTTGTTCAACTTCTTCATATAAGGACCATAACCAAGGCGCTTCCATTCTTGTGGACTAATTTTGGCCCTCTTACCTCTAAATTGAAGTTCATCTCCATCTTCAGAAGTTTCTCCTGTTTCTTTCTTCTGCATTGCCTGTAATCTCTTACCATAGACCTTGTTAGACGTCTCTATGCTTTTCTTTACCAACTTCTCCATTGCATCATTACTCCTCATAGCTATTTTAAACTCCTCATCCCAGTACTTCTCATCCTCTTCCGGACTCCTATTCTCATCCTCCCCCTGAATTCCCAACACCTCTTCCCCACCTTCTTCTGCATCAAGAACTACATCATCGTCGTCATCAAAGTCATTTGATATATCAGCATCACTACTATCCTCATTTCCATAATCCTCGATCCAATCCTCAATCTCATTCGCCCCATCTTTACCACGATATTCATCTTCGTCCTCATCAGGTGCATCACAACCCAACTCCATCTCCTCCAACTTTGCCTTCCACTCCTTCGTATAAGGATGCAATAACATCACCGGATGATTCTTAAACAAAAAGCCCAAACACTTGGACTTTCTTTCCTCACTCAACTTCTCATACCCCTTCACCACATCATCAACAAATGCCTTCGGACTCACCCTCACAATCTTACACAACCCACCAAAATAAGTACACATCTCCACACTCCCATCATCACCCTCCAACTCACAAGGATAATCCCCCTCCGTTTCAGGATCCACTAGCGGAGCCAACGCTGCAAAAAAATCAGCCTGAGGCTCAAACCTACACTGATAAACTGGCCTCTTAACATATATAATATCCGGCCTCATCCACGCCGCACATTGCGTAATCATACTCCTCGTCTTATTCCCAAGCCTCCCCATCAACATCCACTTATCCAACCTCTCCTTCCCTGCCTCAACCGCCACCTCACATACCAAAGTCCACTGCTCCCACGGCAAATCTGTCACCGTCCATTTCGGGTGCCTAACAAACACCCAAAAGTACTTCAACCCTTTACTCCTATCCATAACATCCAGCCTCTTCTGATACTCAACAGCCATGTCATGCTGCTCAATCTTCTCCCACTCCTCCTCATCCCTAACCTGCCCTATCATACTCACTCGCTCATCTGAAAACCTCCCCCGAACGGGGTCACCCAAGACCACACCTTTCCAAGAGTATGGCCCAAACTGACCATACTTGTACCAATCATAAGGGTGCTTTAAGTTAGGGTCGTCTTTTTCCATAAACCTGACCATCCTGTCGTATCCCAAACCAATCATCTGAAGCTCATCTTCAGTGAAATTATCAGGGAAGTTTTTGTGAGGGTTTTTGAGGCGATAGAATAAGCTTTCGGCGTATTTTTGCCCTTTACGACGAGCATTCTTCTTGGCCTCACGCCGTTGTTCGGAGCTTCCTTCAATTCGGCCGCCGGAAGTGCCGCCCGGCTTGCCTTTGCTCCTTCCGGCGAAGGAGCGAACGTCACGGTTAGGAGCATTGGGGGATTGGTGGAATTGGCAGCGAATTGAAAAGGGTTTGTGGGGTTGTGGGAGGGGAATTGGTTTCAGGTGGAGAAATGGGAATTGGGGATGAGGGTTTAGGGTTTTAGAGATTGAGAAGGTATTTGAGGAGAGATACATGTTTATTGTAGTAGTACAAACACTCACAATTGGATGGAGATTTTAGGGAACTAAATAACTGCTTGTTTGGTAAAGGTTGAACAGTTTCAGTAACAAGTTTACTCATTGGACTCCAGAGGATGCTTCCAATCATGGTCATTCTGGTCTAAGTCTAACCATTCATTGGATGGATACCCAATCTAAGTTCGATCTTCATTTCTATGTGTCACTTGCTTTAATTTTTATTTATTTTTTCGAATTCGAAATTTATCAGTTTTAAAATAATAATATCTCCGAAAATACGAAATAAAAAAGATAAAAAAATCACCAACGAGTATGTTTTTTCAAGATCTATAAAATGAGACCAATCTTGATATTTTTTACATCATCCCATCTCCAACTCCTCTTTCTCTCTTAATTAAACTTAAAAAACTCTCTTCTCTCAAAACACCATTTCCACTTTCATTTTCCGGCGAGATGGACGTGGAATATTTTTAGTGGTTGAAACTCAACAAATCCAACAAATACCATGAGTACATGCAAGCTCACTTCGAAAACACGACTTTCCCACCCCAACCGAGTCCACAAACGAGTGACGTTCGGCCTTTGTTCCAAAGCTCCTACCAAGATCCTTACACTCACAATTATCAATCTCCATCCTCCCAAACACCAATGTTTTCACAAACACCGGAAGAGGAGGTTGTGATGGAGACGCAGCCGGAAAAACAACCGATCCGGAGGCGTGGGAAAGCGAAAGCCACTGGAGGAGCGGCAACCAACACAACAACCATATGGAACAACCCATACAACAAGAGTGAGGATTTGGGGCTCATCTCAGTCTACATGGAGGTTAATCAAAATGCTATTGTTGGAACGGATCAGAAGTATTGTAATTTGTTCCGTCTTGTTGCGGAGAAGTATGAGGATATCAAGAGGGTAGGAATGATGACCGGGATGGATAAATTCCGTTCTCATGATTCGCTTCGTGGAAGATGGGGGCGGCTAAGAGATGACATAAATTATTGGTTAATTTGTGTGGAGCGTGGTACAGTCATGGTCGGCAATCGGAGTGGCTACAGTGAGCCCGATGTGCGAGACACTGCCCAAGAACTATACAGGGAGAAATCAAAGCACCACAACTCATTTACGGAGTTCAAACAGTGGGATGCCATGAAATCATGCCCAGAGTGGGAACTCAAGATGAACTTGGAGTAAACCAGGAAGAAGTGGGTACCAAACTGGGGAGGATGGGTTTCAGGGTGATGATGTTGATGTAGGTGATCAACCAATGGAATCAGCAGGTGCAGGTGGCAGTAGTGGAAGTAAGAGAAACCGGGATTATGACAGTACGACAAGTATCAAACGGCCCATTGGTCGTGACAAGGGCAAGAAGTTGGCTAAGAATGTCGTTCCGGTAACTCTTCAATGGATGCCATGCGAGGGAATTACCGGCTTCAATGAGAATTATCCCCAATTCCTTGAAGTTGAAAAACAAAAGTTGGAGCTTGCTCGCAAGAAGGAGGAGCGTAAGGCAAAGGCGAAGATGATTGACACGTACTTGACACTTGTGGGAAACTACGACAACTTGCCTAATGAGGCCAAAGCACACTTAGAAGCACTTGGCAAACAGCTGTTTGGATCGGGCTAATGGCGAAGGATCGGAATGTGGCTTCTTCATTTTTACTTTTCCTTCTGTAGTGTGTCGAGTTTGTTTTTTTACCTTTCGCAGTTTGTTTGTATTTTACCTTCCGTCGTATGCCTAGTTTGTAATTTGCTTTCCGAAGTGTGGCTTGTTTGTAATAAAATCAGTGTGAATTTGAATTTGAATTTGAATTTGTCAGGCATCTCATGAAGTATCTTGTCAGCCA
Source organism: Plantago elongata (assembly GCA_036897095.1). NCBI lineage: Eukaryota > Viridiplantae > Streptophyta > Magnoliopsida > Lamiales > Plantaginaceae > Plantago > Plantago elongata. The sequence continues at coordinate 31,203 of JAYMSP010000995.1, read as the reverse complement.
CTTTATTTTTTTCGAGAATCTTGTCAGCCACTTTACTTTGTCAGGCATCTTATCTTTATATTAACTTTTGTCGGGAATACAATGTCGAAGTGACTCAGCTATGACTAATGAATGACTTGGCAAATCGTCTATATAATGCAATCATGAAACTTATTTGTAGAAAGAACACCCTCATTCCTTCTTCCCCTGTATTAATCATGTTCAATCCAGTTCAAGAAAATAGTACTTCATCCGAGAACAGTTCGTCATCTGATGAACTTCTCGATGGCTCTTCTACATCCAATCCTTTCATACAAATGCAAAACATGATAATGCAGAACATGCCAAATGTGATCCAACAATACGAATAACAACAAGTCCAGCCACAACGTAGCAGCTACACATGTGCTTACGTTGATAGAGAGCGAGAAGATTGTGATGTTCGCTTGGAGCGAGACTACTTCGGTGTTCGTCCGAGATATGCAAAGTATTTTCGACGGAGATTCAGAATGGAGAGACCGAAAATGGGTGGTTGGAGGTGTGTTGCGTCAAGATGATTACTTTTGATGTAGACCAGATGCTACTGGTCGGCAAGGGTTAACCACACGGGGCTGCTTTATGATAATGAAACCAACCAGCAAAAAGCATTAAGGCCGAAAAGACCAATACAAAAATGTACCGCCGCAATTCGCATGCTAGCTTATGGGGCTGCCGACTCGGTTGATGAGTATTGTCGGCTTGGTGAAAGCACGGATCTTGAGTGTCTACGTCGCTTTTGTGATGCCGTTGTTGCTGAGTTCGGTCCAACATACATGCGCAGGGCCAATGAGGAAGATTTACGAAGGTTGTTAGCAATCAACGGTGCACGAGGGTTTGTGGGCATGCTTGGGAGTATCGACTGTATGCAATGGACATGGAAGAACTGTCCGAAAGCGTGGCACGGTCAGTTCCAAGGCAGGAGTAAAAGCCTACTATTGTGTAAGAAGCAGTAACATCCCAAGATACTTGGATATGACATTCATTATTTGGGGTTTCCGAAAAATACAATGATTTATCAATCATGCAACGTTCACCGGTGTTCGGCGATATCCTTAACGGCACGGCCCATCAGGTCGAATTTGAGGTGAATGACCATCAATACAACATGTTTTACTATCTAACCGATGGAATCTACCCACCTTGGGCTACATTTGTTCCTGCCATCCCGAATCCGGTAACTCACAAACAACGCACGTTCTCTGAGCTTCAAGAGTCCTGCCGCAAAGATGTGGAACGTACTTTCGGAGTTATGCAAGCACGATTTACAAATATGAAATCCGGCACTTGCGCACAACAAAAACATTTTCAACAAGATTATGAATTGTTGCATAACACTCCACAACATGATAGTTGAAGATGAGCGCCACAAATACCTAAACTATGATGAAGAAATTGAACAACTCGAACAAGATACCCGTGAGCATGTGTCGGATCTCATTGATGGAGTTCGTATCCGTCGGGCGCTGTCTACAATAAATACTATGCCGGAATACATGAACAATTTATGCCAGATGCATAGTTTAATCACGCACACCCATCTAACAAACAACTTAATGGAACATATTTGGAGGCTACAATGAAGATGGATCTTCTCCGGTCGGGGTTGTGTGTTTGCTTATTTCGATGTTGTGTGTTGTCTGTTTGTTGCATTTTATTTTCGTTCGATTTTAATTTCCCGCATTACGTTGTAATATATTCCTGATTTGTTCTATCTCAATAAATTATAAAACGTCTTCAATAAAATGCAATTTAATTAATTTCAACATCTAAACAATTTTATAATACGTAAATTAAAGTAAAAGAATAAAAAAATAAAAAAATAACATGACATTCACGACGTGTCACCACTGCAGAAAAACGTCGTCGTCGTGTCGCCATTGAAGATAATACCACTTTGCAGATACATTTCTTAAGAAATATGTATTACTGAGTTACCTAAGATACAGATCGATGTTACTACGTGTGTTTAGTGTGAAACCGTGAGTGGTTGGGAACTTTGAAATCGTCATAATTGTTAAGCCATCAGCCCCCAGACGTAAGCTATTTGATTAACTTGAGAAGGATTAACAAAGGCAAGGGTCTCTTTCTCAAAATACTCTAGTAGCTTTTATTCAATTTATTAAAGAACTCTTTTGTAAATAACTAAATACGAAACAGCTAAAGCAAAACAAGCACTACTAATTACAATTCACTGGTAAATCCTAAAGTTACATGTACAGTGTTAGTACATGCAATGTTCTGCTGTTTTCACAATGTCAAGGTTTACCAAGCGCCCGACTCTTGAACTTGATCTTGATTTTATGAGATGGAGCATTCTGGGATGCACTTACGCTGCTACCAATTGCTTGTTCAGCAACATTTGGCTGAACAGATTGACCTACTGCTTTTACTTGTACTCCACCAGGATCCACAGAAGATGTCGTTACATATCCACCCGACACATCTCCTCTAGTTTCGGGTGGTTGTTCTCTCTGTTGCAACACGAGTAAACTTGGTTCAGCTTCGGGCTCAACCTGAATTGGTAAATTGACTAAAGCCACTTTATCTGATTTAGATGCTGCAAGTTTTGCCAGTTCCTTCTTTTTCCGTTTCTTTTCCTTCTTCTGACGCCTGCGTTCCGAATCATCTGCTTCGGTACCTATGTCACTCCTTTTACGTTTCTTATCCTTATCCTTTTTCTTTTCTTTCCCTGATTTACTCCTTTCATGACCCTCTGTTTTGATTTCTGCAGAAGCTGTACAAGTGTGCCCGCTAGTTTGCGGATGTGTGTCATTGTTGGTGTTTTGCAAGGGGACTTTGCTTGAATCTGCAGTACACTGTAGAAGCTCATCATCATCAACTGCAGGCTTGGCGCTGCCAATACTAGCAGTCAATCGGGAACCAATATCATGGCTCGAATTGGCATCCTCCAAATGGAGAGTCATATTCTCACCAAAGTTTCTTCGAGAAGCATTAACAGAAACCGAACTGCTTTCTCCATGATCAGCACCATCATTACGTCTATCTTGGGTACTCATGATTCTTGTGTTGTCATTAGACACCTGAGCAGACTGCTTCACCCGTATCTTAAGCTTTGAAGGCTTCTTTACTACTTCATTGCTATTCACAGCAGTACCAATTTCTCTGGTAGCTTCCCCAGTGACCAAGCCATCATGTATAAGGTCAGTCACCGGTGCTCTTTCTTCCTTCTCCAAAGCCTCTGCATTATTGGACTTGTCAACCAAAATGGAAATTTGTTGCTCCACTGGCTCATGGGCCTCGGGAACCTTGGGCATCATAATTGGAACATCTTCCAGAACAAGTGGCATTGAATTTGTCTCATTACGAGAATCTGCCATGCTTATCGCCACAGGAATCACTGATGCATCATTCAGAGAGTCTACGACTGTCCCGATAACATTGTTATTTTCGGTATGAGTGTCCACCTTTCCATCACCTTCTGTAATCAATAAAGTTTGGGTATTCAGGTCTGGGGCCAATGCTGAAGATCCATCAGGCTTAGACTGTTTGATAATAGCAGCAAAAATATCTTTCACGTCACTGGAACTCTTGATGCGTCCCACTCCCATCTCATCTCTTGGAACTCCAAACAGTGTTGGAGGCCTGAATTACAGATGTGAATGACTTCAGTAAGAAGGCTAAAAATACCTTCTAACAGGTAACTTGCAACTTAAAGCCATTGCCAAATAACTTTGAAACAACTGTGTCCTGTCCAGATTAATATCTTATTAGGACAGTGACAGCAGAATACGAATCCAGTACAAGTTTGAGTACTGTATTACCAATTACAAGGCCTAGATAAGAAGGTCCCAACTCCACCCTTAATACTGATTGAAGTTCTGAGTAAAAAACTACCATTTTGGTTCCAACCCCATTCTGCTCTCACAATATCTCCAAGATGTTCCCTATTATACTCATAAAATAAGGGCTAAAAAGGAATGTGAACAAAATCAAAGATGAAGCTCAAATGTTTCCCACTTTTTTTACCCAACTCCCCTCGTTCCACATTAAAATGAAATGCACAAACACAACAAAGCCAGTTTCATATCATTCTGTTGCAAACACAAGGTTCTAAGCAGGCAGGGGCATATATGATTTTAAGAATCCACATATTCTTCCATTGTTAATCTCTTGAAGTTAGTTGTTATTGAATAAATCCTAAATGTACAATGTAGAGCTCGTACCAAAAGTTTCTGAGATATAGTTTACTGATCATTGCCATTAATCTGAAACTTAAGGATTTTTTGAGGAATTTCCTAGAAGAATTTTGATAGCAGGCCAGCAAATTAGGAGTTTGTAAACTGGCATCATTATCTAGTCAATCAACAAACTCCCAACGACGCTGGCCTGCACTAAAAGTTCCTTTAGCAATTTCCACGTATTATCCATTAGTATCAACATTGTTAGATCTTAATCTCTGAACAAATTCGTTCTCTCCCCGGCTTTTTCTATTGTTACTTTCCACCCCAGAAAAAAATATACATGAAAATGGCAATAAGTTCCATAAACTAAACTGGAAAAAGAAATAAGTTTCAAGAAACAAATAACTAAAAAAAGTAAACCACTACAAGGCCCTTAATTGGCAACATTACAGGTCTGTCGCCCAATTTTCTCTTTTTTTTCTGCTATTTTTATTTTTTGGGGGCGAGATTGTTTAGAGTGTTACGGTAATTTTTACGTCATTTTGCATATATTTTTCTCATTTTTATGAAATACTAGTATATTGTGGTCATAGTGTAAATTGCACATACAGCCTTTCTACTTGAGGGGTCAAATAGAGTTTCTAAACATAATTTTGATTTTTCTTTATTAAAGAAATCTAGGTCAATACATTTTGCCATTTTGGACTCATTTGTAATAGTAGAAAACAATAGAGTTTATTAGACCATTCTTTGGGGGAATTGATATACACACTTACACAGCAAAAATTGTTAACAGATAACTTTTAATTTACTTCTTTCCCCTAGTATTAATTGACCTAAATTCACACAGCTTACACAGCTTACTAGGATTGACCTAAATATACACGGCTTCCCGCCTATTACTCATGTACTAGATCATTTTTTGATAAGGAAAAATTATATGCAACAAAAACATATGCACTAGATATTTATAGCCGGAAAGCATCAGTATTGTATATGTGAGTGAAATTTGTGTCGTATCTCTGAGTTTTTATAATTGAAGGGGGTGTCGTATCTCTGAGTTTTTATAACTGGGAGAACTAGTGTCGTACTTGTGAGTTTTATAATTGGGGAAATTAGTGTCGTATCTGTAAGTTTTATAATTGAGGCGAAATTCAGTTTAATCACTGTGCACTGATTTGACCGCTGACTAGTTAAAACTTAAAAAGTGGTCTTTTCTTTTTTAATGAAAAAGCAAAAGTCTTTTTCTAAAATTTGTGAATGAAAAAACCGTTCTTTCCCCAAACTTTGTATTTAATATAGTCGAAGATTAAGAATAAAATAGAAAAGTACTAAAGTGCTCTATAATTAACAATATTTGCTCCGTGACTATAAATTCCATTCTTTAGTGGTGGTTCACGAAAGTACCCCAATTTTGTAATTTATCCTTGAAAGTTGAAAATTTCTTTAATTTAATTCGATTTCCCTGTTGAGGTGTTTATTAACGCATAAATTGAAGGGTTTCTTTTATTTCTCACAATCCCTTCCTCCCAATTTACTCTAACCTAATTTTCACCAGTATTCGTTAATTAGCATCATGCACTAGTGGTATGTTCGTGTTCATCATAGGGCACATGTCTAATCAAAATGATGCACGTATGCAGGGGCAGAAAGCAGTCACCTTCCAGCAAGAACTTGCAAAATGCAGAAGATATAGTGACGGAGCACGACGTTGTTGAAAGCAATAGGGCTCTCGAGCTCGTGTAGTAAGGCCCCGAGTGTTTCACTCTGTATATCATTACCACCATCGGATGGGCTATCCATCTGAGATAAGCGTAAAGCACAGACAGCTAATTTTGTTTGGCCTATTAAAAGCAGAATATAACTAATCAGAAACCCGGCAAACAAGGATAGTCAAAGAGTGATCTAACACAATAAATGTGATTTCGGGAGAAAGGAGTGAGTGGGTGAAGAACCACGTGTGCTATTTGCTGTGTCAGAGTGAGGAATGGAATAAGAGTAAAACTATAAACTACTAGATAAATCAATAGAGCCATGGAAGGAATGAGTAATCGGATGGAACCTCGTATGGACTTCTCATCCTTCAGGTATCTGATGAAAAGTGACAGTGCTGCATTGATTCCTTTACTCTGAAATTCAAGTTCAAGGAGGGATCTGCTAGCATCAATGCGAATTTGCCAAGTCTTTGATTCCCGATATGGTTTAATAAGGTTAATGACACTATCCTGGATAACTCAGTACATACAATGTCAGAAACAAAAGAATTGTTTATGCACACGTATTAAAGAGAAGGGATTATTCTTACAAGAGGTAGGGATTCTGATAATTTGAGGGCAATCTGAGTGAGCGACTGGAGGCAACTGACAGTCAAAATCCCATTGTGGCTTGGCATCAACCTATAATTTTCTTAATGTATTAACTAATTAGATATTTAGAGGTTATTCAACAAAATATTCAGTTTTATAAAAAAGGAATGCTTATAAACAGGAAGCCTTGAAATTATTAGCAAGTACCTATCAAACTGCAAAAGACGATCAATCCGCTTTAGAAGGGAGGGTAAGTAGACAATACTCTGCACAAGATCAAGACAAGGTCAAATTTTCTATTGTTCCTTTTCAATAAAGTAAGCCAAGTAGGAGAAGGAAATGGAGCAGATACGTATCCAGAAAAGTAGCAGGAAGATAATTATCTCTATTCAAACTAAGGTTTCTAAACATTGAATAAATAGATCAATATTTATCTTGCTTATAACTCAAGTGCCAGATAGGGTGAACACCGGGATTTGACAATGGTAGATACTAAAACGAAGAGTGCGAGATATTATATTGAGAGGCTGGCACACATGGGTCAAGGTATAATTTGATACACCTTCAGGAATTACTTTATACGCCATTTAGTATCTTGCAATAAGTTGGGAATATGCATGAAAGTTCTGAGCAGAAAATAACGAAAGAAACAGAAAGGTAGTGCCAACTAGAGTGTTCTACACACGAAATGCCAAAAAAAAGATCATAAATAATGCTACTTAAATTTGGGGGATAAAAAAAGTATAAAAGAAAACAAACTACAGGAGCATCTATAACATCAACATGGACAAGATAGTGTACCTGCAGCCCAAATTCAAGTTCACCAACAGACCGGACTAAAGCAGCAAGCCAGAAAACATCGGAGTATATGTTCCCGTTGTTATCATTGTACTGCGGGCAAATGAAAATATAACGAGCAATGTAAGGATTATGAACCAACAAATGAAGAGACATGCAATGTATATGGTGTGTGATTGCACATCGATGTGTGTGTGTGTGTGTGAGTGTGTGTTTTTAAAACTACCGTGGGCATGCACAACCAGTCCCAATGACAAGAAATTCTTTATGCAGGCACTTGCAGATATTTTAAAGAATTATTAACAAAGATAAACAAACTAAAAAGGGAAATCAACAATGCAGGCACTTGCAGTTTATACAAAAATTATTTACCAGGTATAAATTTGAGGTACGTGAAACAGAACATCACAAAAAATCAGTTCTAATAATAAGGGCAGTGCCACATCAAGTGCATTATTCATCTCGGAACAGATATACCCTCCTAAGTTACCAAACGATCATAAAAATTTACAGATGAGGACACCTACCTTCAAAAGTTGCAAAAGGAACTCAACAGCTTCTCTCGGGCTTTTGCTATCTGAAGACCTGACAAGTGCTATGGCATGTGGTATTGCCTGAAACAAATGAAGAAAGTTGCCTGACCAGAAACTTCCATTCGACATAATTACAATGATTTTCTTTTTGTAGTCTAATAGTGTGTGCTCCGACTTCTAGGATCCACAATTCAAAATTTCACAATAAATGATATTGCACTTTTAGTTAATCAGAAATAAAATTTAATATCCATCATCATCTTGCGAGAATCCATTTATGACCACGTGAGAATAAGAGATGGCAAAATTCGATTAAAACCTGGATAAAGAGAGATATCTTGTATTAAGTTCCTTTAATGAAAAATCAGAACAAAGTCAATAATGGCACAAAAGGACGCAGGGAACATAGAAATCTGTAAACAGAAGAGACGCAGGTCCCTGCATTATATGCAAAAAATAAGGATCCAAAAAGCTACACACAACCTACCTAAGTACATTACCTCAAGTACAAAGTATTCCTGGACATCATGAAAGTCATTTGGCCTAACAATGAAGCAACAGAAAATTACCAGGCGGGATTTGACACCTCAATGCTGTTTCATGTGCGTGAACAAATTAAATGAATACCTGGGAAGTCCAATGTTTGGATCAAATCTCCTACTTTTATAGAAGTTCATCAGGTGCAGCAAGCCAGCCCCATCAGTGTCCTGATCAGACAAAAACAAATGAATATTAATAAGTAGAATTGTATGATCAACAGAAGTTCACACGACTGACAGATCTTACAACTATGTCCACAATCTCTAAGTTACAACATACTTAAAAATTATAATCAAAATCATGCATTGGCTTAGACTAGGTCTGTCGCAATGGGATTGAAATTACTAGCCCACCTGTACTCATTAGATTGAATAGTTTAGAAACCGCCTACACACTAAATAGGCCTAAATGGGTGAGTTTTACAAGGTACATAAGTCCAATTGGTTAGTTTATTTGACTATTGGGTTTACCATACCTCCAAAACTAAAGAAATTACTTATGAGCTCACCAGTGGTCATGGGGTTGAGCCAACTACGAATAACAGAATAAAAGCAGAGCAAACATAAAACGTTAAGGAATCTAAGTCTTTTTTTCTCTTTTGATTCTTCTGCAACACACTAAGCAACCCCATATAATAATCGAATCACATACAAACCCATAACTGTTAAATCTGTTACATTCACCTCCCCCAGTTTTATAAAACCTTACCATTGTTGACCCCTGAAAGTGCATTATAAATTATCTTTTTGGGTTGAATATCTTTCTTTTAAGACCTTGGAATTTCCAAACCAAGAAGTTCAAAGATCTTGATTGAATATTTTTTATTTTTTTCACTAAAAGAATCACACGTGGGGCAACGATTATCGAAGATAATTTGGAAACTTAATAACAACAATGAAATATTACACAGAGAGATACCCGCTGCAAAAGATGTATTTACAAACAAAAATATAGAAGTTTACTAACAAATATAAAAACAAAATATTGAAACTTTATTTTTCACACTATAAATAAATTATAAATTAGAATGTATAGACCAACTAGTTTTCCATGTTTACTCATGAAGACGTGAACACATAAATTGGGTACTTCTAGAAATTGCAATTTAGATATACGGAGCACTTAGCAGTGTTGTCAATCGTGCAACGATCGCTATTGCTGTCGCGGTACAAAAACATATCGCGTGCTATCACGGCATTGCGCCTGCAACGCATATTTTGTTAATGTTTTGGGGGTAAAATTCCAATTTTACTCCATTTACAAAATAAAATGGTAAAAAAAATGGAAATAGAGAAGAAAAAAAAGAGAGAAACAGAAGAAAAGAAGAGCAATTGTTGCCTGCCTCATTTTCGGCCTATTTCAGCGGATTAAGGACAACCTCACCTATTTTTCTTCACTTTGCTTGCCTTTACACTATTTATATGTAATATTATGTGACTATGGGTAATATTTGACTTAACAAGTATCTATATGGTCATTTTTAAAGTTTGCAATTTTTTTCTTTACATCACTATCCCACCCACGACCGCGATCCCGGTTTTTTGGGCCTGGTGCGACGCATCGCGATACACGACTGACAACCTTGGCACTTAGGTTTTCTAGTGCATAAACTACAAGGACTATATAATGTAGTTTTGTAAAAAATGTGGTTTTAGTTGTAATATTAAACCAACTATATGGTTTTAGATGTAAATGACCCTATATAAAAAATATTTCCTGGACAACCTTAGTATTAAAATTTCTACAAAATTTACAATTACATGGATATCAATTCAAAAGGGGTGTGATGATTCTCTTGTAATTTTATGTGTTGCACTAGGTCACCATACTTAACTTGTAGATGCACATCAGGAATTAACTACAACATGAATAATGAATTTCTTTTTATATTCGGTAAAATAGAACCTAACACTACCTTGGAAAATTTTTTTTATTAAGAGACAATAAACTTTTTGAAGAGACATTCATACCCCTACATTCTAGTCTATGTCATTAAATGAAATCACGAGGTGACATATGCTTATCGCTAAAGCTATAATCTTCCCTGAGCTGACATATGTATATCAATAAAAACTAAAACTTGTTTTGAGTGCAGATAAATAGGTTATTAGTTTTACCCAAAACTATTTATCACCCACCTATTAACACCTATTAATGAATGAGTCTAAATAGGTAGGTGATAAACGGATTAAACTTTAAACTAATACAAAATAAGTATACCTCACCTCATGAGCCCATTTTGAAAATATTTAACAAATACAACGCCATACACATAAGACATGAAAACTAGTAATAGCAAGTGGAGAAATCTAAACATAGCAAAGGCTCTTCTTATCCTTTCCATATTAAGGATTTGCACTTGCAACTACCGGTTCCAATATTTGGTTATCGAGGAAACCGTCATCTCAACGTCTTGATTTAGGTTCTTCTCTTCTTACTGTTTTTTTGAATTCTGCATTAAAGCCCTCACTGGAGTACTTGTCTTTTCTTTTCTTTTTTTATTTATTTATTTTGCGATTGATTCTTTGAACTAAGATCTATGTTAGAAGCTCAAACGGACTCTTCCTCTTGTTATGCTTCAATTGCCGATCCAATCACCACTCTAATTGAACAAATAACCTTCAGTTTCAAGCACAGTCACAATATATGGAAATGAGATCAAAATGACAAGCACGCAAGCGTTCCTAAAGAATGAAAGAAATCATACTAGATGAAAACATGATACACATGTCTTCTTCCTGTATAAGAAATATCATACAACCAATCATATATATGTTTGAAACGAGCATGCACTTCCTAAAAAGGACCCAAGTAATCATAGTATACCTCCGTAGTTGTAGTAGCCAATGCATATGCAGCCTGTATACGAACTCTCCAGAAAGCCTGAATGAAATTTTTTGAGATACAAACATCATTAAAAGCACAAGATTCTAATCTTGTGTGCATTGACAGTAGCAAGTAATATAAAATAAAACACAGTTTTTTCAAACAAAACATATAAAAAACAAAAAGGAGAACCTTGGAATCCCTAAGAAAATTATTTAGAGCATTAACAACAGAAAATGTCAGTTGTGGCAGAGACTCCAGTACTGATATGGCTTGTGCCTGAGCAATAACATCCTTATCCTTCTCCAACTGATTTATCTGCAGACGTACGGTTTCAAATTATTAGGAGAATAAAACTCAGTGTTATCAATCCAAAATAATAACAGAGCTTAGCAGCCACCTAAAAACCGGAGTAGAGGCAGCCAGATGGCCCAATATTAATAAATATGACAATAAAATGCATTGTTTCAAATAAGATACTCCCTCAAATTTCAAGTATATGATGTTTAGAGTGTGGCACACAAATTCAGGGAATCAATCTAACCATGTTTAACCCTAATTATTGCAGCTTCAACGCAACTGTAAACTTAAAAATTCAAGAAAAAAAAAATTATTGGAAAGGCTTCAAGAGATAATGCAGCGTCTTTTAATCCACCTCTAACAAGTACAACCTCCTCCCTGCTAAAGATGCCTCACTTCTTTTCGGCACTAGTTTTTAGAAACCCATCAGTTTGTTGTAGGAGAAACGGTAAAGGATGGAGAAAGTATGAGAGATAGGAGAGAGAAATTATATAGAATGGAAAAAGTATGAGAGAATGTAGATAAATAAAGTAAGAAGGCTAATGGTTAATGGGTTTGATTTTTTCCTATTTGGGAATGACACTATATTAACGGGACAGCCATAAAAGGAAATCGAGAAACGTTTAGCGGGATGGAGGGAGTAACAACATTTATCTCATGAAATTGCAATGTAATGTTATCTAGGAAATCATGTCACCAAATTTTAACAAAATTGTGGTGGTATTGACGATGAACCTCATTTTACTGTTGATTTGGGAGGATGGGATTTGTAATTTTTATGTTCTTAAATTTGCAGTGCAGTAATTGTCTCACTCACCCACATCATTGTAGGTTGACAAAAATGAACTTCAGCTAGATATTCCATCTCTGGATCCGCACGAAGCCACATCAAGGGGGAATCACAGCTGCAAAGTTCGATATAGAGCTATCTAAGAAACAGGCAGCAACAGAGTCTCCATATCTAGTTCAACAAGAAATATTTGATCGAGCATGCTTATATAAATCAAAATTAAGCGTATATTCCAGCAAATTTACTTTATTCGCAAATCTGTATTGACTGCTTCAGCATTGTCATCAGAACCTTCAGCTTTCGTGCCTTTTTTTGGCTTTTGTAAGCGCTTTGCAGCAAGTTTTGAGTGACAAGGAATTTCCAACAGTTGCCATGGTTCACCAGCCATAGGTAGATTGGGATGATCGTACATGCCATCAAGCTCATGTACCCGTATGCTCATCATCCCAGGCCATCCAGTTTCGTGGTTTTCAGAATCCTGCGTGTGATTAACAATGCCTGCCCGTGCATCCGGTCTAAATGTACAATCCCGAAGCACAGCAACTTCTACCAAATTCTTCCTTTTGTTGTAGGAGAATCCCATCCTTTGTGGTACCAAAAAAAGAGAGTGGACTAGTTAGGCTACTAAACAGTAGAAACAATGAATAGAAAAAAGTAATCAGAAAGAATCGTACTTCAGCACTGGACAGCCACAAGATCCAATCCATCGAGGAAAAAACTCTTTCAGGAAAGGGCGCTCGAGATTACCAATTTTATTAGCGTAGTGTCTGAACTGCAATTTAGAAAAAAAGAAAACGGAAAGGTAAAGGACTCTTGGAACATCAAATGATCAACCGATTAGATATATGTCAAATCAAAATTATGGTTCTCAATTTTGATGCTCAATATGACACTACACTGAGGAATATTGTATGGACTACACACGAAATAAACTGTAACTGGAGAGAAGTCGTGAAAATTGAGTAAAAGAGAAGGAGAACAGAGACATCCCACACCTAGACCCATACAGCTCAAGAACTCCAGAGCCAGAAACAATAAATTTAACGTTATGAATTAAAAGATATATAAATACCATGGTTAGGAAATGGTAAAGATAAAATGTGTTAAAGACTAATTTAGTGTTCACATGTTGGTCAACACTGAACAGTAAATGCATCATAAATACCAACTCCAGATGCATGCTATCATCTTACCACACCAGCTTATTCTCTAGTACTAGTGAGTGATGACTGTTGTATTTATTAAAGAATATATGAGAGATCCTTTCTTTTAATTTTGTACCATTGCATGTAGAACTCAGTGTATACTAATCTTAATACAGGTCAATACAGAATAAAACTGAAGATGCAGGATCATGTCTTCTTATCTCAAAAATATTTGTATGGTGTCCAATATGAGCCTAAACCCTTACTTCAACCTCTAAGGAGTATATTGTTCATTGACAATGCTGGCTGTCACTAGATACCCAGTCAGAAAATGTGTGAGCCCCAAGAAGAAGTCCCGTGAAGCCAAGGCTGATGAAGTTAGCCATATCAACAATAAAATAGAGCAATCGTTGTGATCCCACTATGCTGAAGCATTTCCAGGCCTGCCGGGGATACATACCTATATCCCAGATTGCATAGCATCCTGTACAATCCTGGCATTTCGCGGACTGAGATCCAAGCAAATCCCATAGGAATTGCACAGGGACATTGATTTTTTGGAGGTAAATGACAAATTTACCCTTCATTTCATCAAGTTTGCTCGTCATTTTACTCTCTATGAACACTTATATGACTCACTAAAGGAAGTAAATTGATGCTTTGCAAAATAGTAAAAAATGTTCAATTAAATTATATAATGAAATTTTAGGAAGTAAACTCCCAATATATAATTTCATGAAACCTTTTACAGCTACAATTTAAGATTAATTTGTTTTCAAAATTTAAGTTTGTCGACCGTATAAAACTCAAAACTGGACAATTTCTATGGGACCGGAGGGAGCGTATACTGTATACCACGCCCCCGCTATCCCGAATTTTCCGGCCGACTGCTATGCACCGCGATCCGGGTTTGATAACACTATCAGTCTATTATCACAAAAATAAAAAGGCCTATTAAGACCACCTTGATTTATTCATTTATTTTCATATAAAACAATTCTATCTAGAATGCAAAACGTATAGCCTTATCGCTTCGGTATGTTGGTATCTGGCATTTCCGAAATCATAAAATATTTCAAGGTGCACCTTACCATACAGCACCGGTGCCTCCAACTCAACCGAGATTTCTCTGCCAGAATTTTCAGGGACAAACATGGTGCATTCATCCAAGCGGTATGTGGTTACATAGGGTGGACAGATAATAACATGGCTGAGATTATGGCTCTTCAGACAGGACTAACACTAGCTCTGCAGCGAGGTAATCAGAAACTACTTATACAAACTGGTTCTCACTATTTGTTTGCTTGTCTTTGCAGGAGGCAGGACCCAGCGTACGTGCACTAGCACCTGATCCATGACTTGCACCCCCAGCTGCTAGGATTTTAGGAAATCTGTATATTTTGTGTACCGTGAGGTGAATGACATAGTTGACACTCTAACTAGTTTTGTTTGTTTGGGATAGGTGGCCCGCCTGGTTAGACCCTTTACTTGCTTCGGAGCTCTGTATGTATCACACTAGACTCATGTCCAATGCTTCGCGCATCATCACGAGCGTTTGTACTTTCCGCTTCGTTTGATGTACATAATTGTGTTGCTCAAAGAAAACAAAAAAATAAGGTATAGCCTTATCAAAGAGACAAAGAATGATTAGTGAATCACCTCTTTAGTACTGAGCGTTCTCAAAGGACGGTTGCCATCCCGTGCCCGCGAAATGATGGTTTGCAAAATCTGTTAAAAAAGAAGCTTCTCCAATTCACATATAAAATGGACAATGAGAGTAAAATATTATAACAATTGAGGACAGTTGCAAGCTAATAAACTTAATATCTACATCTGAATATGTGTTAATAGTTGCCGAATAGGTTCCCGTTCCTTCCTGTGTTAATTACATAAATTATTAATTTTATCCATATATTATTATATTGATAAAGTATATTCTTTATGGTCCAGATGCTATTAATTACATATATTATAATACATGCATGCATGTGGTTGGTATAGGAGTATTGTAGGGAGTAGTTGTATTCTTTGCCTTTTAAAAAAAAAAAAAAAAAATTTCTAATACATGCACATGTATTAGCTACTTGACGTAATTTTAGTATTTTACATGATTATTATATGTATATGGATACAAGGAACTATAACGTACCACACCAGCCCTGGGCTAGAGCTTGTAAGAGATAATGATGCAGTAATGTGAGATACATTGACGTACCAAGAAATTAAAAATTTACGATGTCCTAACAGGCTAAAACAAACAAAAACCAGCGAATTATAGCATGCATGTTCAAATTTGGGAATATTACTTTACTGAATGACTCAGGACCCATCTGCTTCTCCAACATCTGAAGTACAGCCACCTGATACAGAACAAAGCTAAGAATGTGAAAACAGAAAGTCAATATGTTAAATCAGATTCAATAAATCAAAACACAATTCACCGATTTCCACGATCTTATTTTTCCATAAAAACCAATGCACTGAGTTCCATATAAATCCTTAGAGGCAACAGAGGAGCTCAAAGAAGTTGCACCACTATCATCTGATTGGCACACAGCACAATTAGCCTGTTGACAAGCAACAAATAAAATAGAACATATATCAAACAAAAATCTGGAAGTATTTCAGTACTGGGAACCAAAAAGGGGCACTCAGCCAATTGATTAACCAATTTAAAATCCGTGTGTAGATCTCAATAGGTTTTTCGGAAAAACTAACCCTAAAACCAGAAAATGCACTTCAAAGAAGACACTAAAGTCTAAACCAATTTAAAATCTGTGTGACTTGGCTCTTTTGGTGAAGCTAACACTATTAAACGGTGAACTAACACTTTAAAATGTTGAAACTAGACAACGAAGCGCAGCTCAATTGGTAAGACGCTTCACCTCCAACCAATAGGTCGGGGTTCGAGTCACCCTTTGCCGTTTCAAAAAAAAAAAATGTTGAAACTAAGTAGATAATTAATCTTATGATGAAACTAACACTATAAAATGTTGAAACTCATTTATACAATAGATTTTATGATGAAACTAAAACTATAAAATGGTCAAACTAAAACTATATAATGTTGAAACTAAGGAGTATATAATAAATTTTGTGCTAAAACTAATTGTAAAATGTTGAAACAAAGTATAAAACAATCTAAAACCCATAACGGAAAATAATGAACCGAACCAATTTAAGTACATGTTTATTTTCACCATTTTATAGCCAGTTTCACCTTTTTATAGTGCTAGTTTCACCCTTAAATTCAGTTACATATAAAAAGGTTTACCATTGAAAACAAATATAAAATGGTGAAAGTCAAATATAAAAAGGTGAAAGGTGAAACTGACATTGAGAACGTCTAAACTTGTTGGTCCCAGACATGGCTACCTACATCGAAAGGCTCAAAGCGGAGGTCAGTCAATTTAAGGGGGTCGAATGTAATACCACACATCCAACATCGGTTAAGGAGTGGGATAAATGGTATATAAATAGACCACAACTCTACTACGAAGCATTTTGGGTGATTTCAAAGCAAATCTATGCGGGCACGCGTTACTTGTTTGGTCCAATTCATGAGTAACCGAGCCGGCCTAGAGGGTCGAGTCTTAATCAATTAGTTGATGGGTGTTACAAATGGTGCATATAAATGGCAAAACTAAACATGTACCACTTATTAGTTTCACCATTTAATAGTGCCAGTTTCGCCTGCATATTCAAGCATAGTCACAAAAGTTGAGGTACGGTCTAGGTAGAAATTCAATATCACCCAGGAACCCGGCACAGAGGGGGTATACTCATTAAATTGATGGTTAAAGGGTTGTCTCTTCAATCATTCCCAACTCAATCAACGCCCTCTCTCTCTCTCTCTCTCTTCATTATTCGACTGTTCAACATCTTAGTACTAAAATATCTTGCCCATCTTTGTAATAAAATGGTACAATACTTGCCTCATACCGAAGTGATTTGGGTTGCCCTCCCAGAGCAATTTAGACCGAAGTGATTTGGGTTGCCATCCCAGAGCAATTTAGACCGAACCATATGGCATTTGGGGTCGATCATACCAGGTCGAAATTCGATAGTGTTCTGAGCAATTTTTGTGACAGTGAATTCTCGTACATGTTTCGCCCTCAAATGCAATGGCATTAGTGGCGATAGACAAAATGGTAATGTACACCATGGATGATTTAGTTCGTTGTGATATTGACTTAAATAATCTCAGGTTTGGGAATCCCTTAAGGCTCTGCATAGTTTGACGAATTCCAAGGGAAAGGAAAAGAATTTGGAGGAAAATCAAATTCCTTGAGAAAATGTAGAAGGAAAACCAACATTTTCCCTTTTTTCTGTTGTTTGGTAATTTTCTAGTTTTCCAGGAAAACTAACAGTTAACTTTGCGACATAATTTTGCTTGCAATTTTTTTGTGAATTTTTTTTTCTTGAACTTTTTCTTAATTTCTTTTCTTTTTTGAGGTTTTATTTTTTCCTAAACGAGGTACGAGTACAAAAATAAGGTCATTATTTGACCAGCATCTAGAACTTGTCTATGGTTTCGACGTTGTGATGTAGATGTTTAGTTTCCTTTGTAATTGTTCATTGAGAGCATCTCTGGTGCTCTTGAAAAAATAAAAAATGAACAACATATAGTTTTAATTACATACAAACATTGGAATTATTAAAGCAAAACTTTAAAGTAATTATAAAAGATAAAAAATTATTGAAAAAATCATTATAAAGAGATAAAATTTGTTACGATTTTTGTTAAAACCATGCTGAGCCTAAATGGTGATCCAAAAACCCCCCCCAAAAAAAAAAAAAAAAAAAAAAAACGCTCCTTTAGACATAAATATGGCAAAGTGTGGACCCACTATACAAACACAGTTAATCGTTGTACCAACCCAGGCCCATACCAAAGTATCTTTCACACCAAATATAATTTTCCAGATATCATATCATCTCAAATTTAGTATGCCAAATTAATCAAATCGAGAATGCACTTTTTATAGTCCGTGAAGTTTGAAAATGTCCAAAACTTTAGATCAACGGACAAAGTAGCGTGCTATTGATGAGACAGGGATTACAATGAAATGTATCGATAAGAATAATAAGACAAGACATAAAGAACACACAAACAGAGTCAAATATACATTGTGACATGAGTCTACAATATGTGAGGTAATGAAATAAAAGCAAACCTTGTATCTTCGATAGCGTGCTTCATTATTTCCGAGGGACCTCTTAATAAATAAATCAGTTAGAAATCCAGCAAGCCCATCTAGCAACCACTCTGCATGATATATGCAGCAGCGATATCAAAATAAGATAGAGGTACAATCGCCATTATGAGAATGTAAAATGGTCTCTCATTAAGTGTACCATCATTTGGAGCCTCAGGAGTGATATAAACACCGAACCACTGTCTGGCAAGGGCATAAGCAAGTTTTGTCCTTGTCTCTATCGTCTGTTCAGAAATCCCACTAACACAACCATGAATAAACACATGATGCTCTCAAAGAACAATAGGTAACTAGCATACAAATAAAGCTGAGATGCACAATAAGTTACCTTTTCTTTTTTCATTTGAAACAAAGCACTTTACAAGAAAATTTAAAAGAATGGCTTAAATCTGCCCGATTATCTGAACCATCGTTGGAGCCCCAAAGGGTTTGTATTGCTTGAGCCACAATTTATCAAAAACCAATGTAATCATATTTTGAATTTTCTGTCAGTGGCCAAAGATTGATGTTTTATTAATTCACGTCTTATTTTTTATGGGAAACTCACTTACACTGAGAATAACAACGTAAGAATATACAAAGGTTAGATCACTCAGATATTAAACTACAAGCTGTGAGACAATAAAAACATACTCCCTCCTATTTTTTATATATAAGATGTTTTGGGTTATTTTTTCATTTGACAAATATAAGATGATTTAGGAGATTCCACTACGTAATTCCGTGTTTTCACAATTTCTTAGACATCAAACTCATTGATTTTATTGTTTTTCATTAATTTTGTCTTGGACACTACAAAAAACTAAGCACATTTCTCATCTTTTATTGGTGGATTTATTTGTCCAAGATACTAGCATTTTTGTTCTCAATCATTTATTAATACTATTGATGAAGAGAGATTTGTCTTAATTTGTGTGAAATACCGAAAACATCTTATAATTAAAAAAGGGAGGGAGTATTATATAGACACAGCAAAATAATAATTAATAACTACACTAGCCTGGAATATAATCATGTGCAACGGCCAGTAAGGAAGAGCAATCAGATGTATCGAGAAGAATTGGAAAAATAAAAAGAGAAGTGCACCCATTGGAATGAGGCATAATTTTTCCAAAACATATACAAGAGCTTAACATTCTGAATGCTATTTACAATTTCCATCTGCCAACTACCTTACAATAATAGAGGCATGTGAATCTGACGCGGAGCCAAATCTAAATGATCCAGCTCAACCAGAGCAGGAGGATTTGAATTGGCTCGGACCAAAAGATTCAGATCGGTTTCAACTCAAATCCGTGAATCAGTGTCAAATGGCCATCCTTAAGCAAAAACAAAAGAAAGAAAACTATAGCAACATGACAGGTAGAGCGGTCTAGGCTCTATCTAGACTTGTATAAGGGTGAGTCCCCACATCCTACCCAAAACTGCACATAAACCGTTTGGTAAATCTCAACTCGCAGAACAGCACTAGATATGCGAATATGCCAGGTTACAAGACAATTTTGACATACTCATTGGCATTGTGCAGCATAAGCAGAGACAGGTTTGTGAATCAATGTAGTCTGTATGAGATGTTCAGGAGTAACAAATGAAATTAATTACTCCATTTGTCCCATTGACCTCTTTACATTTGGTTTCGGCATGATCAGTGAGAAAATGTTGGGCATAATTGTTTATTAGATAAGTGGTGGAGCCGAGAATAAAAAGGTCATATTAACATTTGCCAAATAAAGATACATAAATGTACAAGTTAGACATATCAATAAGGAAAGTCAGAAGTGTAAAGGATCAAGTAGGATAGAGGGAGTAGTTTTTAAGCACATTGTAAAGTGGAAGAACTTTCTGCCATATGAGAACAGCATAAAAAACTAAGTATATACGACCCAAGATAACCATTTCTACATAAGCATACCTGATCGATTATCTTCTCATCATAAAGCAGATGAGAACTGAAGATACTCAAAGAAGCTCCCACACTACATGAAGATAATGCCATCTCCGGAGCAATAAACACTTGTCTGTAAGATCCAAATGGGAATGATGCAGAGAGGTAATCCTCATAATAGCTGTTAAACATCAACAAGATCTTGATATCAGGTGAATTTTAAATAAGGAGGTCAAAATACCAAGTGCAAAAAAATATTATGAAGGCCAGGGGTTGGCAAAAAAAGACTGATATTGGAGTACCTAAAAGCATTGTGGAAAAATGCTATTGTATTTTGTAGCTTGGACAAGTTGGTTGGCTGACAAAAGTGTGACAGCTGACCACCATGTCGATCTGAAACAATTTGGACAGGTGCAACTGCAAGAGATACCCATTGAGCAGCAACAGGAACATCTAATTTATATACATATGTTTTCCGTGGTGGACTTTCATTAGTTAAAACCTGCCAAAAAGATAAGTTTCTTGGTCCCAAGTAATAATAGAACAAATGAACATGATGATGGAAATTTCGAAGTGTGTCAATGATTTTTGAAATTCTCAAAAATAATTACATAATAAAATAAAAAGGATTTTGACTAGCACAAATAGAATATTGCGCATAAATAATTCTCATTAGTTGACTCTGGGATGAATAAACGCCCTCCAACCCTTTGGTTACATCATACTGTGACTTATCCCAACAGTAAACTTGCAAACATGACTTGAAATGAAGAAGGAATTTTCAAACCTATCATACAGTAATAGACAATCATGCAAAAGCTCAACATTGGCCCCTTTATTTCTTGCAATTTTTTTCATTTGTCATTTTACACACCTAATTAAATATACTGCACAAAAACTGGCAAAAAACCTTATACAGCCACAAAAAAAACCCTCAGACACATAGCTTTATACTTTGAGTGCATGAACTTTCATGGGCTTGTTGACTGACGGATGCATTTATATGGATATAAGTTAACGAACCTGATGAACCAAGGTTCCAGAGCTTATTGCCACAAGATTGCTGTCCACTGTGAATTCCAAGTCATAGCTAAACAGGAAGATCAAACTCAAAGGTCAAATCTTAGTGAAATCAACTGAAATGCTTCCTAAATGTCAACTTAGTATTGTGCATACCTACAATACTGGAAACTGTCATCCATACAAGGGAACCAGCACCTTGCTCGCCTCAACTGACTATCTGTATGAAGGACGTCATCATTAAAATGAATCCCAGTTACTGCCTTCTCCACCCAATATTCAATGCGTACATGTCTGACAGTTTGCTCCAAAGACAACCTAAGTCAATAAACACACGAGTACAAACTTGTTAGAATTAAATATAACGAGAAAGATGGGATATGATGATCCAATAGTAAACATGTCTTCCACAAAAAATATCCACAATCTACAATGAGCAAAAATTGATAATCTTCTTTTTTCCTTTTTACTAAGACAGTCACTGAAAGTAAAAGTTTCATTGTCCTCCTCATGTGGTTGGTATCAGGAAATAGCGAAATGGTTACATGCAATATTGCAAACAGCATATATCAACACGAACTAAATCCTAGCCAAGATAACTATATGAAAACCCAGAAACACTGACTTCACAAGAGATTTAGATCTACTTTATCAGTACTAATGAAAGAGATCAATCAAGCACCCAAAGATAATAAGAATGAGACTGACAATTAATGAAGTTTCAATTCTCCAACTGTTGCTATTACACATTTTTTCCCTGTTTTAAGCTTTCCACTACTTTATTTCGAATATTTTCAGATATAATATGTCATGCATTAAATAATTGAGATCAACACTCCAACTACCCAAGGAATCAGAAGCGAATGGAAAAAAAGCCATTAACAGTTTCTCAACAAACAAAGAAAAGCTACAAACACTTGACACTTTATCAGTATTTAAGCATAAAAATCATTGCCAGACCTGCTTGGTTCAGCAGATAATTGTTCACCATTGTCTATCTCCGTGAATTCTTGTTGTTTGTTGTCAGGTTTAATCGACTGGCTACACATTATCAGCAAATTTGGGAGCAGCTCAAGATTTAGAGCTGAAAAATAGACAGACCCAGAGGCATCAGCAGCTGAAATGGCTGAGGAGACAACAGACCATCTATCCTTTCGGTCCAGGTCATGGTGCTGATAATGAGGGAAGATTTGAAAATCTGCTGAGTCTCCATCAACAGTAACTCTCTCTATTTCCAAATTATCTGCATGCAAACCCACAATCCCATTTTCTGGAACGACTATCTGCAGCTCTGTATACCTGAAGTTGCAAATGCTAATCTTATTACAAACGAATTCGTGAATATGAGCTCCCATTAAATTGCTATAAACAAATGAAGAAGAAGGTGGCGAAGTGGGGAAAAAAGAAACCCAAGTACATTGCTAGTTGCTACGACACTGTTATGGGTGCATAAAAGAAAAACACCTTTAGCCAAACTTAATTACCACAATAACCCATCCACACATCATAATACCGGAAGAGAAAACTACATTAACCCCTTACAGAGTTCCTCTACGACTTGATCAGATTAAATTTATGCTTGAATGATATAGCTTCAGCCCAATGTAGTTGTTTGCACAAGTAATATTTGATAGATACAGAAACAAGAATGAACAACACAGTCACACATGTTCAAGTAAAAAAATAGAAGTTCCAAAACTCACGAGTCATACTCACACACAACATCTCAGGAAGGTTCTAGCCGAGTAAATTTATAACGAAGAGTTCTCCAATAGAAGCATCACCAGTAAAATAACTTGGAACAAGTGATAGCATTGCTTGCCCTATCTACAAACCACTCACGCACTCTCTACTTTGAACCAATCAATGAACGTAATATAAACAACCGTAATTGCAAGCTTACAGAATGAAATTAAATTATAACTAAATGAACACTTGTATAACTGAACCTGAAACACAGAAAAATGTGAACACTAACAAGTAGATAGAAGAAGAAATGAAGGAGAAGCAACGCACGCACCCATAGATTCGACGATTTTCCATGTCGATCGAGAGACAGAGCTTCTGATGCTTAACAATGGCCTCTGAATTACTGGAATCATCTGCTCCTCCTTTTTGCTCGTCGTTATTCTTCGCCTTTTTAGCCTTGGCCATTTGAAGCCCAAATTGAAGTGTCAGCTAGGGCACAACGACAAGGAGAACAGTTTGCCGCGATCTCACCAAGCGAGCAAAGCTCCGATTCAGTTCCACGATAATCGAATCGATCCAAGGAGATGGTACTGTACGTTTGTTTCCTTGAACTTGCTCTGTAAATTGTTACTGTGTACAAGTCTGTTCAAGTTCATGTCATCGAGCAATTGCTGGTAGCCAACTGGGCTTTATATAATCCAAAAAAAAACAAATATTATACGTGTTTTAACTGAACCATCCGGTCGAACCAGTCGACTGGACCAATCAATTCACACGAATTAAATTCAAATTTACTAATATAACCAAGACACGTTATATCTCGAAAAGAAAACTTGAGGATAATTTAATTTTAAAACTAATTTCATAATTTACAGTACAATTGTTCAAAAAACATTAAAAACGTCAGACTTCACTATAGAGGTGCATGTCCCTTGTGTTTGTTTTTTGAAACGGATGTCCTCTGTGTTTCTCTTACTATTACAAGAGACACTTTCTTCTCTCAAAGCATGTTCTTTCATATTCTTCACCCTCTCCCATCTCCTCCACTCAAATCCTATTTCTATTTCAACGTCTTCTAAGAAAATCAAATAATAAAACAATCTATATTAAAAATTCCATCTTGCTAAAATCTTCATGATGATATAATGAAATCATAGATAGGTGAAGAATACAAAACCATCCTTGATATATGTTTCTTGGGGAGGAGACTAGAAGAAGATTTAGCGGCCGTAAAGGAAGATGATGGACATTGGTTGGCTGATCGGAGCATCTAAGTTGGGAATCGCATGTCGGAAGTACTAGGATGAAGGAGCACGAAAGTAGCAAGAGCTTAATAGGGAGTGAAGAAAATTATCTCCTTTTAATGTGTTTGAGGAAAGAGCAGCAAAAGCAGACATCGGCTAAATGACCCATAAGAGCTAAACTATACTAAATTTATCCTACTCTCAGTCACATATAGACATAAGGATTCACTAGAGAGTCCCTAATTGGTACTAGAGATATAGAAAAGTGACTGCAATTCATTTAAGTATTGTATGCCTTCATTAATAATAATTTGATGGTGTGAGCTAATTGTGCACTCTTCACCGTGTTTGGTTGCAATCAACATAACAAATAGCTCCTTAATTGTATGAGTGAAAGATGGATGGGGGTAGGATGGATAGTCAGAAATATTTTTCATTTATTTGTGATTCTAACATATGCTTTGATTATGTAGTAAAAAGTTTATGCTCTTGACTATGGGAATAATGACTTTTAGTCACACTCCAAAATCAAAATCACTTTGACGCGTCAGGCCGTCTATCGTGAGATGGGCTCACACCAAGACGAAGCCTCAGTTTACTTGTAAACAATTTGAAAAGGTAAATCAGGGCATCTAATATAGAAATACAATTCTACAACACTCAAAATTATACAGGCTCAGAAATTACAATACTAATACAAAGACTTTCACTTGACACACTAGTTGCTCTAACCCGACTAGTCTCCACTAGCAACCTCCACAGAACCAGAACAAGGTGAATCTATAGGCACTTTTACCGGATCAAGCATAGCAGTAAACATACATATATATATATATACACACCATATCAGAACACGTAATCACAAAACAGTTTCATGGAGTATTTATAATAAAACAGTAGTTTCATAACAGTTAGCTCAACAGAGTCACACTATGGTCACTAGTGTAGGTCAGGAGGCATAAAGGTCGGATGAGAACATAACAAAAAGTTCCCCGCTAAAGGAAGCCAGACATAATCAACGCCAGAGACGGGCCCAAAATTCATAGACAAAAACTGTGAGCTCAAAACATATATTACCTCCATGTATCAGAAATAATTTTACACAACACATGCATCATAAAATATTCTTTAGGGAATTCACATACTTGATCCTCTTTGAAAAGAATATTATATCAAGTCCCATAACATGATATAATAATAGTAAGTTATTTATAAATTGAAAAACTATACATATATACTTTTTATATATAGAAATAGAAACAAAAGTGTAAGAAATCCATTACCAGAAAGTCGACTCAAATACGACTTAACCTAGTTAAACCACGAAAACCTTGCATCTCGAGAACTTCAAAACCGACACTACAATATAAGAACCCAAAATAAAAATTAATATCTAAATAAATGAGTAGTAAATAAGTTAACTTTGGTAGATAAAACATGGTGGTAATGATGTCATCATGATGATGTTGTCTCAAAATAATTTGGGTAACAAAAGAGCCTCGGATGATTATGAGATGGAGAGATATTTTTGGATTAATTGGTGACCAATCCTACATTTGGACCAAAGTTTGCAGTGGGATTGTGTTTCTTTTTTCTATGCCTATGAGGTCCAATTTGATACGTGTTGGGTCCATTTTGGAAATAAGGTGTTTTAGCCCACAGTCTATTTAATTGGACCTGCAGGTGTGACATTAGCTTTGCAGAGTAGAGTATTAATTGGGGATTAAACGTTTAGGAACAATTTGCTAATTTCAAATTTCAAAATTTAGAACATCTCTTAAATTGGCGGAATTTACAATTTAATTGTGGATTGGGGTTTCATTTGCTCTTTGTTGAATACTGAAACAGTAACCAAGTAAACACCTTATGTATTACCCAGTTCTACATTAACACATTGCAAGGGAAAATTACTGCATTTTCGTCGAGACGATGTAAAGGGCGGGGATTGAGATCACGTTGATATGCATCGCAGGAGGAAAGTGGGAGACCATGGATGCAAAAGAACTTCCTAATTTTGGGGCATTCGTAAAGAAATTCAGAGGTTAATTCGAAATATTCTGTTTCTCAGCTGGTTTCTTTATTGCGTGCCCAACTTATGCTTATATTTTTATGCCAGTTATTTGTATCATTCATTGCTTGCCCACTCAAAATATCGATCTATCTATCATCCATTGTTGATGTGATTGTATTTAGATGTGATTTTTTCCAAAATGTTTATTGATTGTGCCCAGCAAAGCATGTATCCTGCTTGGCGAGTTGGGCAAGCTTACCTAGTGTGCCATGTAGTGATGTTTTGATCAATATTAACTATGAGCATTAGTCATCTTCTACATGGCTTATGGTTGGGAACTGTATTTTGTATCATTTTCTTTGGACTTGATCATTATTCAATAATCATGCCCACTGACACATGTATGCTTTAATTCAAGCGTACGCCCAGTTTTCTTTGTTTATAACTATCAATTTATCATACGGTTCCTATATCCTATATGGTGGACATTTCGGTCAAGAGTATTGAACTATCTGATCAAACATAGGATAATGAGTCATATCTTGCATGAGTTTATGCAGAAGCTCTCTCAGTACCGGCATGTGTTCCTGACAATTTCACCTTCGAGGCGACTAAGGGTGATAAGTGCTCACTAACATGTGAGCCCGAGTTCCACAACATGTTATTGCTATGCCAGGCAACTAGCATGTCACAGGTGTTTGTCTGCTTAAAAGACTTGGAAACAACTCCTCAACATGGGGGGACTCAGCCGGCGATGCTTGCGATACTATCAATCAGTACTTCTCATCTACTAAAGCAACCACAGTTGGAGCTGGGTTGCAGTCGGGAGATCACATGTTTGATGACATGGTCCCAAATGACGTGGTTGTGGAGCCAGATATACGACCTTTAAGAAGAGAAACACTGACAGCCAGAAGAAGGCTGTCCGGTTGGCCAGGTAGTTGCAAGGGGAATTCTATCCAGGGGCTACGACTACACAACCCACGTTTGGATGCAACCCTGTTCTTGAGCCACTAATACTCTGGTCAGCCAATTGGGTTGATTACATAAACGGAGTTGGGCAGGAGTTCGAGGGGGGAGTGCTGGAATTCCGGTGTAAGCTACTGAAGTATGCCGCTATAAGGGGTTTTTGTTTTGATTACATAAAAAACGATGCCAAATATGTGATAGCCCGTTGCAAATAAAGGGTTTCTACGGGGTGTACATGGTTTGTAAGGGGTTCGATGGGGACCACCACATATTCTTTCTTCATTAGGGCGGCACAACTGAAACATGGATGCCCTATGTCTCTTAATGCGAATGACTCAAAGAGAATGGGGCAGCAACTGCTGGGTTCTATCATAGTGGATTCCATTAGGGCTGACCCATCTCTTACTCCGAAGCGTATCCAGTTTAACTTGAAGGACAACTAGGGACTCAACATTAAGTATGAGAAGGTCTGGCGTGCAGTTGAGGTGGCAAGGGCGAACTTGTTTACGATGATTCGTTTGATGAACTGAGGTGTTATACTGATGCAATCCGGAGAACTAATCCGGGCAGGATTGTCACTCTTGAAACAAATCCGGAAGATAATCATTTCAAGCGTATCTTCATTGCGTATAAGGCATCGCTTGATGGATTCACACACTGTCGGCCCATGTTGTTTGTGGATGGCACATTCATTAAATCTAGATACAAGGGGACTCTATTGGCATTGACAACCAAAGACGGAAACAATGGTATGGAACGTGCATGAATCTTTCATCTAACAAGCAATTTTTTGTAGTTCCATCTATATGGCATGCCAATTAAAAAAACCGAAGTCATGTTTTCTCCCCTTTTTTGCCCTGGCCTACTGAAATGTTCAACTCCCGGACACCTTTGTGTCCATGGATGTCTTCATATGACATGTTCTCCCACTAGCAATTTCTTTTTTTCACATAGAATCTAACTGCTTCCACGTCATAGGCAACAACCCCCCAATCCCCATGTGGATTCGCAGGATAGATTTATACGTGTCATTAGTGTTATATAACACAAGCTTATCTCTGTACATGCATCTGGGTGCTGAAAGAATTTATAACTTAGGGGATTCTCTTTGTTTTCTTGTTGCTACTTGTTTGCAGGACTCTTTCCGGTCGCACTCGTTGTTGTTGCGTGTGAGAATAGTGAGAATTGGACATGATTCATTGAAAAGTTGAAGGAACATGCCAAACTTGATAGGGAGGTCATGTTTATATCAGACCGAGCAGGTGGACTTATGCATGATTTCAAGACGTGCATGAGAGGCCACTCCATTTTTTCTGCTTGTACCATTTGATGAAAAACCTTCGTACCATATATGCAGGGAAGAAATATTCAAACACATACAAGAGCTACATGTGCATGCTTCTGAAGGACGCCGCATATGTGCCCAATAAGTACTACCACCAGATTGCAGTATCTAAATTCATAGCTAAATGTGGGAAAAAGGCCAGTCATTTCCTCCAGGACCTCCCACTAGACAAGTGGGTAGTTGCTTATGCTCCTGGGGTGCACCGATATGGCGAGCTCATTCAATAATTAGATCATTGCGCCGAGGGGGTTGCCAATCACATTCATGATCGTTGCTATCAGAACACAACTTATAGGTTGGTTCAGAGCACGCCGAATAGATTCTGACACTTGGACAGGTGCTCTCACGCCATATATGGAGAAGCAATGGAACATCGCATTATCTATGAGAGAGAACTGGGATGTGATCCCTACAACCCGGGAGGGCCAGCTAGAAGTTCGTTGTGGCGAGTCACACGTGGTAAACATTGTTTTCCCCTCATTGCTTCATACATCCTCTTTTACCAGTTATTCATTTCCCGTTCTTCGTTTCAATATCATTTTTCACGGATCATTTTTCTTCCGTATGCAGTTCCATAATAGTAAACAGAAACAATATGAATGGCTTCCTTGTCATGTAAAATGACTCATAGGTTTGAACACCTAACTTGTTCTGTTTGCTGAGAGTACCATCTAACTTTCTGGTTTTGTATACATCATTTGTGTAAGGTCCGACAAATTTCCTCGTCTTTTCGAAAATTTAGTAAAATATTAATTTTATTGTTTCGAACGAGTAAAAATATTTCGTAAGTAGGTTAGGGAATTTTAACGCCGAGCGGATTCGACGTTAAATTGAAATTTAGTAATTTAGTAATAAAATAATAATAAAAATAATAATAAAATAAAATTTATTTATTTTATTCTTCCTATGGCTCGAGAACAACTTGAAAAGTGTCCAGGAATCGATTTTCCATTTTTCCGGATTTTATTTGCGAGTCGTTTAGAAGCCAGAACGAATCAGTTGTATATAATCGTAAAAGTACGAAGCTACCCTTCCAGCCCTTCTTTCCCTTCCTTCTCATTAAGAGTAATTGGGTCATTTTACCATCATCATCTTCCTCAATCGTTCCCAGCCTCCTGAAGAAGAAAGAAAAATCGACCGATCGACACAGCCATGTGCGGCCGCGTGCAAGCCGACGCACCTCGACTGACGAGTGCCGCCCTCCCTCGTGACGAAAGCAGCTCAGACGTGTGGGGGCAGGCAGAAAACGGATGGAGGAAAGACGAACGACGTGGCCGAATTCCGGCCTATCGCCGCCCCCAAACCGCCCTTCTACCACCGGCATTCGGCTATAAATAGCCGCTCCTACAGCCCGTTTCCCCTCACACCTCAATTGCTCTCCTCTTGCTCTCACTGCCTCTCTTTCTTCTCTCGGTTTTTCCCTCATTTTTCCCCCAAATTCCGGCCACCCGCCGCCGTACTCCACAACCGGCACCGCCACCCTCGACCAACCCGCCACCACTGCCAATCCCGGGATAGCGTCGTTAACTCGACCGAATTCCGGTAAGTTTTCTCGATCGGTTTCGATTAAATTCGAATAAACGAACGGGAAATTAATAAAATATTATTCACAGCCGTTCCGCCTCGACCCCGTCTCGGCTACTGTTACGCTGTCCGACTCTCGACACGTACTCGGTCAGTATCATGTTATTTTATCACTAATTACCGTTCGCTAATTATTTAATGTTAGTTAATTATCTTTAATTAATTACCGTTAGTTAATTATCGTTAATTAATTATCGTTAGCTAATTATCATTAGTATTATCTAACGTTAATTATTATCGTTAGTATTAATTAATTATCAGGTAATTAGCGTTAATTATTATAATTAGTATTAATTAATAGTTAATCATCGTTAATTACTGATTAGCAGCATAATTAACCGGTTAGTAGTAATTGTTACCAGTCAATGGGGATTAAATTATCCTGTTAGTGTCGACTGGCCGTCGACAGTAGGATAATTACTGCTGGTCGCTGACTGTTATTTAATTAGATTAGTCTGTATTCGGTTAACTTTTGTAGACGTCGACTTGCCGTCGATTAGGAAACTGGAATATAATATTATTTAGTGGTATTATAATGTTGGAACATATATTGGTTAAATATTGTTAAAGGTGGAAATATTGCTGGACAAACTTGTCGTCCGTAGTTTGAATTTATCTGTTAGGAGTTATACCGGATATAGGTTTATACTGAGACATACTTATCATCTGTTGCACTTGTTAGGAATAAAATACTGGATAATTTTTGGAAGTAAAATAAAGTATCATCTTGCCGGTTTTAACATAAATAGGTAATTGAGGTTTAAATGCTAATTAGTGTCGTTTAGTTTAAATGTCAAAAACGTAATTAAATACAGTGTCAGAATAATAGTAAAACTCGG
>JAYMSP010000994.1:0-37852 GCA_036897095.1 Plantago elongata | reverse complement strand
TAATCAGATAAATGTTTTAAAAATATAGGGAAAAATATAAAATTGGATGAATGCATTATTGTTGTCATGTAATGATCACTTTCCGACCTATATCAGGTTGTAGAATCTGAATTATGCTCTATTATTTTCAACTAAAATTTATTAAATTTAACTAAACTAAATGGAATTGAACTGAAGTAAAGTATAAATTATAACTACGCCGAACTGCATTGAACTGAACTGAACTGAACGAAATGATTTTAAGTTGAAAAGAACAGATCCTTACTGGATCCTTATTCCATACAAAAATATCAATCTCTATGTAGGAAAATTAAATTCCATTAATCAATATAATATTTTATTTTGAAACGGTCAAAATTTTATTAATAAGAGCCAAAAACACAAATAATACTACTCTCAATGAAACAATTTCAAAGAAAACATAAACAACGAAAAATATCATCCAAACCATAGATCAAGTTCTCAACCACGACTATAAAGTTAACCAAAACCAATTACAAACGAAAAATTCATACGCGGCCCATAGCTCAGCACCAAGAAAGACTTATCCAACACCTCATTAAGCTTATTCTGCACTCCGCTGATATCTTCACCACCATAACTGAATCTTAACCTCACGAACAGTTTCATGCTAGGATAAAAAAGCCACCGTCAATTCATTGTACTAGTCCGGTAGTGTCTATTTTACCGATGTTTGCACTTTTGTGCGTGTTGGTTTGGTAAACACATTCATCAACCCTCACAACACTAAAGTCATTTTTTAGGTAGTATCTGGACATGCCCAACATGACACGGTGCGGATCCCCTAACCCATCAAATACCCCCTAAAATACCCTACTCTTTCTATTAGTTGTCCAATTTAACCAACTATCAGCTAGAAGTTTACCCATAGTTAATAATTCTTCGCTAAATATAGTGATATTACAACAACTAATCACCCACAATTAATTAACTACCTGTAGAATTTACTATTATATGTATGTGCTATTATATTTGCTAAATATACAGTCCAAATTTTACAGATCATCTAAGAATTATGTATGTGATTTGGACAAACTTAAAAATATTGAAGAAATCGATTCTCACTTTTGCTCTTGCTCTGCTTCGCTTAAAAAGAATCCAGAATTTATGATTTTGCCGAAGGATTTTTAGATGATCTGTGAAATTTGGACTGTATATTTAGAAAATATAATAGCACGTACATATAATAGTAAATTCAACCAGTAGTTAATTAATTGTGGGTGATTAGTTGTTGTAATAGGACTATATTTAGTAAAGAATTATCAACTATGGTTAAACTTCTAGCTTAGTTAGTTGGTTAAAATTTAATAAGTGAACCAATAGGAAGAGTGGAGTATTTTAGGGGGTATTTGATGGGTTAGGGGGTCCGTTCCGAACACGACAACGGTGATGCCGAAATGTTATTTCTTATGTTTTCTATATTGTTATTTATTATTCTATTTCTTATATTTTTAAATGTTATTTCTTCTGTATTATTTTAATACACACCAAGTGTACATATATAGAGACGAACCGATGGAGTATTTGGCAAGAGAATAATTAAGGAAAAGAAACCAATGATGTACTGTACGTATCTTCTGCTGTTTTTCGAACCGAGTATTTTGATACTCTAGCTCGAGCTCGAACTCAATCGAGTCGAACTTCAACTCGACTCGTTAACAAAACGAGAAAAAACGAGCTCGAGTAACATGTAACGAGCTAGAGCTCGAGCTCGAAAATATACGACCTATAACGAACTTTATCTGTAAAAATATTTAAAATATGTATAAAAAATTATAATTTATTAAAATATTTACTCTTAATGAGCTTTACCGAGCCGAGCGGCTCGCTAATGAAACGAGTATAAAATTGAGCTTGAACTCGACTCAAAAAAAGTTATCGAGCCGAGCCGATAAGGATCGACTCAAAAAACAGCTCTACCCGTTATAATATAACATGTGCCATTTGCACTTAATTTGTTGGTATGCTTTATGTTCTATTCGTTCATGTTTGTTCCATTGTATTCAGTATCTACCTAAGTGCGCAGCGCAGCTTATAAGCAAAATTTGTCGATCAATTTATTATCTATTCTTTAGAAGTAGAGCGACTAGATTTTGTGTCGAGATATTTTAGACGAGAGGGATAACTAAAATTACTATCTAGTATGTCATAAATGGTTTGGAGTTGTTGAGGGCAGTTCTTGACTTTATCAGTTTGGAAGTCCTTCAGTTATTTGGCATCGTAGAGTCCGGAATTTTATTGGTTCCTGTTGACATTGGTATTCTTGATGTTCTTGGCTTGGATTCAATCCGTTTTCGGTGGTTGAGGACGTCGGATGTTAGCCGACACTTTGGAGTATAATGGCCACTGTCGTTTTCATCATTGTTCTATTTTAATGTTTATGGTTCTAGTTGTTTGTGTTTTTGTAACAGTGGGAAGGTGATGAAGAGGATTACGATATATGAGGGCTCTTTGTTTCAGTGCATTTCTTATGTTCGTGTAGACTTTTAAATTTTTAAAATATTTTTGCCGTTTAAAAAAAAAAGAAGTGCAACGGCTTTTGTGAGAAAAGAACGCCATATATATCAAATTATTAATGTAATTGATTTCAGTTCGTTTAGTTATTTTTTTATCATAAATATATTCAACTCATATCATTACAGTTCCAAACGAATATTGAGACAAATCTAGAACTACTTAAGTCTTGAATGATGGATGGTAAATGGCATGTGTTGTACAACGGGCCGGATCATCATATCATCCGAAGAAACAACTAAGAGTAACCGAGCCGTTTCAAATGGCCGGATCGAAATCAACTGGCTATAGGTAGTTACAAATGGTACCAGTGTATAATCATCCCAAGCCGGAGATGGGTGTGGGGTGGTTAGTCCCAAAACGTGTACTATCCTCACATTCCACTTATATTATAATTAATGTAATAGTGTATAAGTAGATTATCACTCTCATCCAATATGATTTAGTTTGAGTAATTTCATATATTAAATTTCGACTATATTAAAGAGTATAATAATTACTCATACCATAATATTGATAATAGAACTTTTACATACACATAATCAATTCTACGTATCAGGAGAAGTAACCATTGACTGTTATCATGCTATGAGTTGTATGAACGGAAAAGAAGTAATCCGACCTCATTGTAATTTGGCCGGAGATATATTAAATTATATGAAATATCACGCAAAGACTATAGTTAATATATTTATCAAGTTCAAGAATATTTATTTGAAATATATAGAATGTTTCAATAGATGAATAATGTACTACTTAGTAGGTGTTTATATGGATCATGGATTGGACCCGAGAAATACGGATGTGATTTTATCGATCGATTTGGAATGGAATTGTAGCTGTATGAATGATATGCCAACACAAAACAGCGCAGCCAGCCATAATCTCTTGATCTTGTCTTCTACAGCAACTGTAATCTAAATAAATATATGTTCCAAAGTTCAGTTACAAGAATTATTTTATAAAAATTTATTACACGAACAATTTTTCAAACAAGTTAGCTGATTTGATAAGCTAATTAAATTAACTTGTTAAAAAAATAAACTACTTAACTAACTAACTAACTTTTCAGCTAATTTAGTATCAAGATAAGAAAATGATTGCAATTGCATGAAAGGAATTTTATTAATTAATTCTTTTTATCAATAAAATATGTTAAACACTAGAATTAAATATTTGAAGTAGATTTTTATTTTATTTAATTAAAATTTATTGAACTGAATTGATTTTAAATTAAAGGTGTCAATTCTAAATTATGCATAAAAGAACAAAATTCAACAAATGATAAGCCACCACCACCGTACACAATTTGGAATGCAACATCGCCTCTTCTCCTCAAAATTCTTTATCAAATGGCCTCTTTCAATCACAACATTTATTTTGTACCATATTCTCACAACTTTAAACTCCACTATACCAATTTATCATATTGATCTCAACCATGAAACTTTCTTGTTTTCGGAAATATCCAAATCGTCAACTCGATCCACAAATTAGATAGGGCAGTTTCCAAGCAAATAAATTTAGTTGTCATTTTAGTTACCCAGTCATTTAGTATGTCAAACTCGAAACCTGGCAAAGAGTGAACGGTCACAAACGCATTCTAAATTTAAAGTCACAAAGATTGGAATACTCCTCCGCACTTAAGGAAATTCTTGAAGGAAAAACATTTTGTTTAGCGTGTATTTGATTTAAAAAAAACCCTGAGGTTGTGGAATAATATGCAAACTTCATAAGCCAATTAAATATATCGACACATAATTATATAGCGTGGCTCGTGCAAATTAGGGTTGTTAACGAGTCGAGGTGAGTTTCAGCTTAATGAAATAGTGCCTGCTAGAATTCTAGGTCTACTTTTACTTTTGTAGTGATCATTGAGCTTTTTAAACAGTTGTATTTGTGATCGGCTCATTAAAAAATTGAATTGTTCGCAGCTCAATAAGCTCGATTTACTTTTGCTCGTGAAGGCTCGATCTTTTGTCTAAGGTGATCAATTCAAAATTGAGAGTTCGTGTTGACTGATTTCGAATTCAATCTGAATGTTGATCAGATTTTTTTGTGAGTAGCTTGCGGAGGGGCTTGATTCCCTGTGATACCCCATTTAAGTGAATTTGGAGTATGTAACTAGAAGATATAAAGTTATAATTAAATAATTTTTAAGTTTTACTTGTATTTTTATTGTATAATCAGGCAATGGATAAATAAGGTTCTGTTTTATTCAACTAAAATTCATTGAATAAAATTGAAGTATAGTATAAATTATAATTAATCATTGAATAAAATTAAAGTATAGTATAAATTGAAGTATAGTATAAGTTTTTCTCTTGACTATCCGGCTTGAGAGTCTTTTTTACTTTTCTTTGTAGTACTCTCTTTTCATTTTTATTTTAATACGAAGTTCAATTAGTTAAAAAAATAATTAATCAGAGCTGATCTTAGTCAGATGAAATTGAATTGAATAAATTATGAATTAAAAGGAACATATTCTAAGTTAACTTAATTTGAACCAATCATCATGTGTTAAACAGCAATTCCTATTATCCCAAAATTTAATTGCGGCTCTAGTGTAGACCATCCATCATTAAAAAATAGCAATAAATTAATAATAACGGTTCATTTTCTGTTTTTTCTAATCCAACATGATTCATACGGTTGATACATGAAAGAGATGCTCAATCTTTCTTGCTAAAAGCCAGTTCACACTATAATTAGGCAAATGCTAATAATGGGGGACTTGGTACTTTTTAAATACTGCACTTGCTAGTTGCTACCTATAAATATAGACCAAATTACTACAATCTTTATCTGCAAATCAAACACACACATACACAAAACTTTCATCACCGAGAAAAATAAAACTTCACATTAGTTTTCTAAAATCCATCTGCTAAAGAAAAGCACAATTACTGGAAATGATCATGGAGATATCCTCAAACTACAGAAGCTCAGCTGAATTAATCATGGTGAGCATCAATTTCTTTAACTCAATCTTATCTGGTTTTACACTTATAACAAGATATAAAACTGGTATAGTTGCACTAGTTGTTACACAACAATTTATATATATTCTGGTAACATTGTTAATGAGTTCAAATTAATGTAACAATGATTGAGAATGCTGATTAATTGACATAATTCCATTCTTTTTATTTTTCCAATATGTAGGGATTGGGTGATCATGATCCTATGTTCTACCAAGAATGTCCAATGAGTTCAATATTCGACGAGCTCGGTTATGTCTCGTTTACATCTGCATTTGATGAAGTTGTTCATCCGTCTCAGTCTCAACCGAAGATCCTAAATTTCAAACGGCCTGCTGAACCGTCTCAATTCGAGGCGAATAGGCCGGTGAAGCAGCAAAAGCAAGAAAACAATTGGAGTACATGTATTTCTAATAAAACTGGAATGGTTAAACCTGAGGAGGATACATGGTCACCTCCAAGTACCCTAGCTTTCCCCTCAGAATCGCGTCCTTCCGTACCAAAGAAAGCCAGTGTAACTGTGAATAGACTAGTCCAGTCGCGAGATAATATTCTTGCCGAGAGGAGGAGGAGAGAAAAACTCAACCAGAGATTCGTAGCGTTATCTGTTCTAGTCCCTGGATTGAAAAAGGTATTCCTGACTCTGATAACTGTACTGTACGTCTTATATGGTGCACAGTCATTATAATTGATTATTAATTAATTGTAGATGGACAAGGCTTCAATTCTTGGAGATGCAATCAAGCACATGAAAGAGCTTCAAGATAAAGTGAAGAATCTTGAGGACCAAACCAAGAAGCAAACCATGGAATCTGTAGTATTAGTCAAAAAATGTGAACTAAACCAACCTCCTTCTTTAAAAGAGAGCGTATCTGACGAACCTATTACGCTCCCACAAGTTGAGGCCAAATTCAGCAACAATGATGTTCTCATTAACCTTCATTGTGAGAGAAGAAAAGGGATTCTTGAAAAGGCATTATCTCAAGTTGAGAAACTCAATCTCTTAGTCGTCAATAGCAGTGTCATGTCTTTTGGAAATTCTTCCCTTCACATCACAGTAATTTCTCAGGTATGCAAAGCTAAATTTTCTGTTTTTGCATCTGCAAAATTAAACCCTAATTTTATACCGAGCATGAGGAATGTTCCCATACCAAAGTTATTAACTACATGATGATCTCATAATAATAATACGGGAGAAAAAGACAATTTTAGTTCTAAAATTTGAGGGGTTTTGATTTTGTCGGTAAATTTAATTTTCTATTTCATAATTTTCGGCAATTTTAATCTTATGGTCGAAAAATCAACCATTGACCATGTTAACTGCTGAGCTGAGGTGTCAACATCGTCAAACACTCTATCATTTTGAACTTCCACTCTATCATTTTGAACTTCCACCTAGATGCCACGTAATAATAAAAGAAAAACTAAAAATCTGATTTTAATTAAAAAATAAAACTCAATTAGAATTACAATAAAAAAACGAGAAAATGGTCGATTATATATTCATTAGAGTTGAAGAAACTATTTTTATTAATTATTTTCTCATTTTTTATTGTAATTTTAATTGAGCTTTATTTTATTATTTACTCTTTATTTCCGACCAAAAATCTAAAATTACTAGAAATTATAAAATAGAGGATTAAATGTGTCGGCGAAAACAAATATTGTATTGCGCATGCCAGACTCTCCAAACTTTGGGACAAAAATGACTTTCTCCCACAATACTACTATTAATCTTTTGTTAGAAATGTTCACTGATCCTTACTATTTATGTAATTGTTGCAGAAGTGTGAAGATTTTGGGTTGACTATGAAGGAAGTAGTAAACAGATTACATACAGCTCTCAACTAGGATGATCATATGTAATTTAAGGTCTCATCTGGATTAGACTGATTTGTGATCTAACATATATAGTCCAGTCTATAATCTCTGTCATTCTTAATCCAGAACAGGCCTCAGTATGTTTTTTTCTCAGCGATTATAGGGTTTCGAAACCTTGTTATACAATCTATACCATATCTGAAATCATCACAAGGAAAAACGCCCGTTTTGCTATGGGGTTCATTTTGAAGAAGGGTTTTTTTTTCTTATTGTATAAATTTTTTCATGGCTAGCTTGAAATGTTAGCCATGTAAGTAATATATACTTACCCTTCTGTAAGTATTTGGCTATTTGCCTCATGGATTTCTAAGGTCATACCTGTTGGATTGGATTTCAGGCATGGAGATATATAGATTGGTCATTGGTAGCTTTTGAGTGGTTTGTGTTGTAGATGATGAGTTCAATGTTCGTAATGTTTTTGTTTCCTAATTCTGACTTGATTTGGTCACCTTGTAGTAGTAATTGTATAGTATGTAATTAGATCATTGTTGCTTCAATCAGATCAAATTAGTGATTTGTTGTTTATTGCTTATATTTCTCCATTCCATGAATGTTATGACCCAATTCTCCAGGTGTTGATTACACAATTAAGCAACTGAAAGTATAACCAAATTCAATATAAAATCTAACAAAGGTTACAACCAACGATAAACAGAAAAATTAATCGGAAAGCAACGATCAATCGGTAACATAGGGGCTGATTGACATGCGACTTCAAGCCCCAATTTAAATGTCTGAATAGTGATCGGAATTGTAGTTGGATTGTTAAAATTGTGTTTGGTATAGAATTGTAATTGGATAGGGTATTATAGGTTTGTTATATAGGTAGAGAAAAATGTTGCTACAGTCATTTCGATCTTCAGCATTTAAATACCATAATAAACATAAAATATTCGAATAGCATTCAAACGGGCATTGTTGAGAGAGAGAGAGAGATACGATTGAGGGAAAATACCTCAATCATCCCTTACGTGATCCAACTAGAGTGTTTCCGCAGAAATAGGCGATTGCACCAATAGATGTGTTGGTTGTTAAACCAGCTGTCTCATCTTCCCACGTTAAGATTGTAACGGCCAAATTACCCATGGTAAAAGTAATAACAACGACCAATGGTAATAAATGATAAAAACAGTAAGAATTTTAAAGCAATCGTAACAATGAATGGTTGTACAAATTTGTCTAATATGAAATAAAAAATAGAGTACTTACTAAACCAACCAATTTTGATGATTATTATATATTACATCGCAAAACGTCGTAAAATCTCATTTTTTTACTGTCCTATATAACTTTATATTAAAAATTAAGAAATGAAGCTATCTAACGACATTCAACAAATAACAAAAACTTTTAAATTTACAATGAATTATATATTTTACAACTAAAATTACAACCTTCTAATATTTTGTCAAAGTATATTTTAACCCCTCATCTTAAATTATCAATGGACTCTAACACTAATTTCTTACAAAAGGAGTGAGTACAGGTTATGAGTTATCAAAATTTCATTTTAGTCCTGATAGGTACAATATAGTCCAGCCTCCTAAAGTCGCGATAATGCGTCCACGACTCACCAAGCAAGAACGAGCTAGTCGCCTTTCCCTCGTGACCGCCACTAGAGCTATGGGGTCGAGGCGAGGAGTAATTGTCTCCCACAAACCATTTGAGATAAGGAGTCAATGACAAGGAGGCCGACATGCCAAAACCCACATAACGGCCCTCAATTAAGGAAGCACATGTCATTATCAATGTGATAGTGTTTCACGCACCACTACCCTCTAGTAATACATGTCATCATCCTGCTAGGTCGACAAAAGTTCGGTGTGTTAGTACCCGAGATCCGACGATCTTCTACTATAAATATCATTTACTCGTCATTAAGGTACGCAACTACTATTAAATATTTAATTCTCTAGACTGTGAGGTCCGAGACTCAGTTCTCCTAACCTCATATATGTTAAAGTCTGAAGTCCGTTTTGTCTTAGTCAAATTGGACCAAAAGGGTCTAACCACTCCCCTCTTTTTTAGGTGTCTCACGAAGGACCTTCCATTCCTCACGACGGCCCTCACTCATGTTTCACGAAGTACCTACCTCACTCCATCCTCACGACGACGACTTTCTCCACAACAGCCCCTAGTCCCGAACTGAGACATTGAACCGTAGACGACCTAAGCTCTGTACTAACAAAGAAAGGACTTAACTCTAAGATCTACGACTCATGATCCTAGACGAACTGTAAGACTCTAGTCCACGAACTTTCCCTCAGCCAAATTACACTATTAAGCCTAATAACTAATAACCATTAATAAGCACGGATGAAGCTATCCTTGGTGGTACCCCGTGCTCGGCACGGGATCGATTTCGAAATTTTCCGTCCATATATATCTTAAATTTAACATTTTAACAATTAACACGGTCTATTTTCCTACTAACACATCCATACAATACATTTTGAGGGGTTGTATTCATTATATTTGTAAAAAATTATAATATTTATATACTTTTTTATTTATTTTTAAATAATTTTTAGTACAAATTAGTTAAAATGTTTGATTTTTGAATAATATACATATATAATAATAATAATGTTAAAATATAACTTTGATAATATTTAGAAAAAATTTGATATTCTTTATAAATGTGATATGTTTTATATCTATTAATTTAAATTTTAAAATAATTATTTTTATAATTTTAAATTAAACATATTAAGATACGAGGTAGATAAATATTCTGGACGAAAGCTTCATCCCTATTAATAAGTAACATTTCTAATCGTTGTTATATATATTCGTTGTCTTAGAAAAAAGGTGATACACTTTTTGAGTGTATAACATCCATATATCGGGACAAAAAAAGTGGTCAATATCACTGTTACAGGAGAATTTCTTTATGTGAAATATATAATTCATGTAAGAGATGATATATTATTATTAGACATTGTAATAAGTGAATCAATTGTTGATACTTGACAGTATAAAAATTGTATCTCGTGATTAATGTCTAATCCAATCCCGGAAGCTATCTTTATACATTAATTATTGTCCCTTTCACCATCAACCTTCCAAACCAAACCAATTAACGATTTAAGTAGAGTACACTGAAATCTGAATTAATCTTCTCATTAAAAGCTTATGCTAGGCACAACTGAGTGTACTTAACTCTTTTGGGCCAAGGTTAAGTGTGTAACGATTCACACACTAAATTTTGAGCCGATATAAGTAATCATAATATCAATATGGTATTTGTTTGATTAATGACATATTAACTTATTAATTGAAAAGTTACAACTTAACAAATGTATACAATCTTTTTTAATTCACTTTATTAAACATCTCGGCGTATTGATTCAAACAATTGAAATTGTATAAATTTTGGGTTTACACAGGCTCGGCTAAGGCCCAGAGCGATAAGCCCAACCGCACAGGGCCTCAGCTTGCCAGGGGCCCCCAAGGCCCAATACCTATGGCCCATTTTGCAACCTGGAGGAATGCTGGGTTGATTTCTGCAGCCTAGTCCACTTCTCGATTTCTACTGCCCGGAGGAATTACACTTTCTCGATTTCTTCTTGCTTCTTCAATCTCCAACCTAATTCCTCTCAACTTCTATTAAACTATCCATTCAATTTCTCAAATATCGAAGAAATCGTTCAATTCCTCTGAAGTAACCCACTTGTGGGACTGTGTGTTCCTCACAAATATCAATTGTGGTGAAACTTTCCATAATCACGACGACTCTTCATCATCGACTATCATCAGTTGGATTCCGGTGGCCGAACTAATTTGAGTTAAACTCTTCGCTTGAAATTGTACTTTCTTCAAAAAAAATTTCTGAATATGCTGTAGAGATTTTATTATTCTTGCCTTCCATGTGTTCGATGAAATGCATACCTCAGTTCGTTCTAAATTGGAATGTCCTGCCTCTGTATTTTTTGTGGAGTTGTACTTCTTATCTTACTCATACAAAACCTGTTGTATAATATAGTTACTTTTACAAAACTTTGGCTTGTATGATCCTAGAGGGCTTAAGTTTGTTTCTACAGAATTTGGGAATAACTTGCACAAGAACCTGTGATGCACATTTTCACTATGTCATCAAATGCTCTTTAGAATGACATATATTCCTCATCTTCTTCGAAGTTTTTGGGAGCATTGCTTTGTTTTATCCGAATATATGTACTCTCTGTCACTAGGACTGGTATTTCACCCTTCTCTAATATTTTTTTTTCTTCATGAACCTAAAAAAGCTAATGCTATTCTAAATATGCAATGGATTTTTGTAGTGCAAATTAGTATAACCAGGATATGTATATATGTTTTCCCTTGCAAGTTGAAGGATATACCTCTCCTCAATATCCTTCATTGTTTAGTTACAGTATGAGCATTCCCAACTGCCATCACCATTATCTATATAACCTTTTGGTTGCATTAGTCACCGTCCCTCTTGAGACAACATGCATTGTAGCAGTAGTTCTCCTGTTTAATGAATGCAACAGTAGCGACTACTGAAACAAAGTCTACTCCAACAAATTAAATAGTAGCAGCAAATAAGAACATTTGAGGTCTGCAAACTGACTTCCCATCCTGTGAACTACATGATTATGATAAACCCTCACACTCATTTCTTGCTCACAATTACTTTTTCAGGATAGTTCGTTTCAGCTCTGCTTGACCATTGAAGAAAGACATTTTGTTACTCTATATATTACATTTCCCTTTAAACTGATTTTATTAAAATGACAATACGGACAACAGTCTATTATAGTTCTACTCTTTCATGGGAAACCTCCAACCTATAACTCATTTTTTGCTTTCAGGAAAACAAAACTTATAAATATTGCTAAAATGAAAAATAATTTAAGGATTCTTCGTTTGCAGGAGATATCTGTGCTAAATAGTGTTGGGCCTCGTTTAATTTTTTTGTACAGAATTCTTTAATTTTCGAAGACGGTCCTGGGTTACATTTGGTGTGATACAATGCATCCTATATCGAATAATGTGACAAAACAAATACATAATTTTTCTGGATAATACATGGGATAATGATTAGGGTTTGGTTTTTGAGTGATTTTCTAAGTTTATAGTATAGCTACCTAGTGTACTTCATCCTATGAGGACTTTGGTTCCGCATTAGTACCAACTACAAAATGTACTCAATAAAAGTTGGAGCTTTCATGCAAAAGTTTATGTGATTAAGATCGGAATAGTACATAATTTAACAACTATATATTATTAGTAGTTAATCACGTAATTAAGGATTAAAGTAGCCGCTTAATGATTCTGGAATCTTACGCAAACTTGAGATCATTCTGATGCTACGATTAAACTGCGAATGGTTAGGCTGCCCTGTCATTTGAAAATGACGTTTCTCTTTCGCTCTCTTTATAATATAATGGTTGTAATTTAATTCGAGTTCAAAATTATTGTTAGGTTCCAATACAAATCAACCCAATTCAATTTAATAATTTTTACATTAATTATTAAATAAATGTAAAAGATAATAAGTAAATACACAACATAAGATTTACGTGGTGGCAATGTCTACGTCTACGGAATAATCAAAATTTCTATTAATCAAGAACCAAAATACAGTACAT
Organism: Plantago elongata; assembly: GCA_036897095.1. Taxonomy (NCBI): domain Eukaryota; kingdom Viridiplantae; phylum Streptophyta; class Magnoliopsida; order Lamiales; family Plantaginaceae; genus Plantago; species Plantago elongata. The sequence goes on along the minus strand of JAYMSP010000994.1, from coordinate 24,858 downwards.
AAGGAATCAATCCAAACTATTAATTGTCGAGGTCTTCCTCACCGTGTTTCTCTCAAGAAATGTCAATGTGTTCGCGCGCGCGCGCGCACACACACACATGTATATATGTATGTATGTATGTATGTATGTATATATATATCTTTTTTCCTAACCAGAAACAAATTATATTCTAACTAGAAAAGAAAATTTCGTCGCCAAGTAAAAGGAATCCCAGTTAGATTCGACTTCTAACTATCTCTTGTGTCTTCAGTGTTGTCGCCACACCACATAACTCCAGTGTTATATTCAAGTGTCTCCAATACACTCTAACACCACACATTGTTTATCCTTATTCCAGCGTTTCTAGTATATCATGTTCCATTACTTCCTATGATATTAAGCTAACCAGCTTCACAATTTTCATTTCGAATTAATTTTTCATCTGACACTGTATATACAGTTCCTACTTAATTACTATTCGTTTATTTAGTTGGGGGTTTGATTCGTCCTTTAACTGTTTAAAAAAAAACTATTCGTTAATTCAAAACTTCGAAACGAACTCAACTGTATATACATTAACTCAATTGAAATTTAAGTTTGAAAGTCATAAGGTTGTGTAGTGAAATGGAGCTGAAGCGAAGAGGAGGAGATTTAGGGTTCAATTCTGATGGAGGCATAAAGTGGTTTATGACTAAACTAGTGTTGGTATAAGAGTAAAGTAAGTAGTAGTTGTAATTTTTAACCTTTAAAAGAAAATAAGATTAAGTTTAAAATTATAATAGTAATTTTTTACTATTTCTATTTGAATTTTTACTTTTATTTTTTAATTTTTTTAGTCTTTAATACTTTTTTATTTTATTGATAATGAAATATAATTTAGTTGATGAGATGTTTTAATTTTAATTAATAAATTAAGGATTTGAATTATTTATTTTTAGTTGAAAAAGGGAAAAAGTAATCTTCCTTACTTTATTTAATATATGTCATACTACATTAATTCTTTTTGGCACAAATGTTTAGTTTCAGACAATTTCGTATGTACATCCCAAAAAGTAAAAGGGAAGTTAAATGGTGGTTAGTTGATGGTCCATTGTAGTCTGAAGATATCGGATTCGTGTATCGGGGTTTCGAGGTGAAGAACTTGAGTGGTTTGTAGTTTGTACACACATTATAAGGTGCCTAATTAATTGAACGTGACATGGTTGGGCTTTTTTACAATTCGCCCGGCCTCATAATTAAAATATATAAAGAAATTCCTTTAAATTTCAAAGTCGACATGATTATAATTCCAATATTATTTTACTCATGATAACTAAATTTGATAATCGGGTCATTCAAAACGGGTTCGGATCGGGTCAATTTGGATTGGGTCATTCTCGTCTACTTTTTATTCCGGATCATTTTCGGATCGAGTTCGGGTGATGACCGGATTACGTCCGGATCACTTCGGGTTCGGATGTTTTTTGGATTTGGGTTTTTTCGGTGTAAAAAAATCGGATTAGTTCGGGTCGACTATTTTTGTATTTGCGTGTTATTCGGGTTTGGGTAATTTCGGATTAAAAAAGCTTGGATTGTTTCGGGTCAAATATTTTCGGATTTGGGTCGTTTTCAAACTAAAATATTTCGAATTGTTTTGGGTCGAATATTGAGGTAGTTTTATGCTATGCACATTTTTAATGTACTATACAATGATATCTTTGTTAATGTTGAAAGTCTCTTTGTTCTAACTTCTAACCTGTGAAAGACTTCTCTAATTAGAGTTTGTGACTTTGGGTTTGAATTGACAAAAAACATGAGAATGTAATTAGTTGCTACTTAATATGAATATGCTTCAGGGAAATGTACCATATTATCATCTTTGTAATCATTTTCATTTTAATAATCATGTTTCTTCTTATATTGTATTTTTGTCTTAGACCCGTTAATGAATACTATAATGTCTCTGCAAGTGAATTATTCAATTGTAAATGAAGAGTATACTTGTAAATGGAGAATGTATACTAATATGACTTAACTGCTTGATGTATTTAATGCAATTCAATCACACCTACATTTACTTTCAATTTAGTTATATACAATAACTTTAGGTTATTCCCTTTACATCAAATCAACAAGTTATAAGAGGTTCATGCTTTAAGATGTGCCATCTAATAATGGAATGCATTGTGATACTTGTAATTTCACGTCAAATCTAATTCAGATCATTTCGGATCGTTTGAGTACGCATAAGATGATTCGGGTCAATTCTAATTCGAGTCATTTCGGATCGAATGATTCTGGGTCAATTTTAATTCGGGTCATTTCGGACCGAATGATTTGGGTCAATTCAGATCGGGTCATTTCGGGTCAATTCTAATCTCGGGTCATTTCGGGTCGGGAGGTTTTAGGTCAATTTTAATCTCGGGTCATTTCGGGTCGGGAGGTTTTAGGCCAATTCTAATTTAGGTCATTTCGGATCAGGTCTATTCATACCATTCTAATCGGGCCTCTTCGGATCGGGTCATTTCGGATACACCGGGTCAATTTGTGTTTCTTGTCATTTTCGAGTATGACAATTTCGGGTCATTTTCAAATTTGAATTAGATATAGGGTCATTTTTTAATATGACAGACATGATAATTTCAGATCAACTTTCAAGTTCGAGTCGAATCATTTCGGATTAAATTTTAAATTTGGATCTAGAATTCTGGTTCTAATGATAACTGCATAAACAAAGTACTTAATTAACAAGATGAAGAAAACAAAGACTCGTGATATGCTGTTTTAACAAAGGAGATTTGATAATTATTTGAGAGTATGAATGGTAGAATAAAAGAATATTTATTATTATTATTCCAACTCTCATGTTATCACGTACTAACCTTACACACAACCTCACTCTATTCTATAAAGTTCTAAACATAAGATATGTAGGTTGATATCTCAACAAATCCTCGACAAACAATTTAATTATGCAATTTGCAATATTAGGGTTTTTCTAAGATTCGAAGATCTCGTCCCTTCAATTTATATTTTAAATAGAAGATTTGGGGCCGATTGAGATGCGATTTAAATACCCCGATTTAAATGTCTGAATAGTGATCAGAATTGTAGTGGGATTATTAAAATTGTGTTTTGTATAGAATTGTAATTGGATAGAGTATTATAGGTTTGTTATATAGGTGGAGAAAAATATTGCTACTGTAGAGCCATTTCGATCTTCGCCATTTAAATACCATAACAAACACAAAATCTCCAAGTAGCATTCAAATGGACATTTAGATGCTAGATAATCTACAATTTCATGATGCAATTTGCAACATTAGGATTTTCCTAAGATTTGAAGGATCTCGTTTCTTCAATTTATATTTTATATAGAAGATTTAATAATCTTATATATTCTATTTATACCTATACCGTATATTTATACATTCTCACAAAGTTTTAGAAGAAATGTGTATTATTGTGAGACCTGAGATGGACTGATGTTCTTAATTATACGTATAATATTTTAAACGATACCAATAATGTTCGATGTATATTTATATCTTCAATGTTCTTAGTAAAACGTTTAACATTTTAGATCATCTTTTATGTATATTTATATCTTCGATGTTTTTAATAAAACGTATAATATTTATTTTTATTCTTATAATATTTATCGTTTTTTAAAAATATTTTATAAGACAATCTCTCAAAAGACTTACTCATATCTTTATTACCCTCACCGAATTTGTCGTGATTTTATATTTGGAAGCTGTGTACGTTTGGTGTGTTAAAATGTTTTATCATCTTTGTTGATCAATAAATTTTACATTTCCAAAAGAATGTTGTTGGTTAAGCAGGGTGTTATTTCCCACTTAGACTTTATTTTTTTTAACTATAATTTTATAAATTCACCTGAACTGAAATGTAATTAATTCTTCAGAAAGTCTTATCTATAACAATAAGTTGAGATAGTCTTTGATTTTGGTTGGAGGGAGAGGGTGAGCATTATAGAGTAAACAAATAATAATATTTTACAGTATAGTTTCAAGTTGGAAAGCAAACATGTGGATAATTGACATATTTTATGTGAAGTTACAATTTAAAATGAAGTAGTTAAGATCATGAAGATTAATTAATTAAAAAGCCCCAATAGAAATGGAAATAATGTCATTGGGTGGGAAGACATTATCACCACTAATCTACCACTACATCCAGCAATTTAATTTGTCACATCATATGATCAACAAACCACAAAATAATACATCTATGACTATTTGTGTTTGAATAGAAATAATAATAATGTAAGTGACATCGTTTTCCTTCTACCGAGGCTGATTGACATACAATTGTAATCGGTACATTTAACTCGATAAACAGTGATATATTTGGCCTAAAATACACTTCAAATATCCCCATTTCAATTCCATTCCAAATATAATTTCACAAAAATCCATCCAAATACCAATTCAAATTTTTTACCAATCAACCCCTTTGTAACTTTTCTACTTCTCTCAATTTCGGTCAACCTCAAAATGGTCAGTGAAGTCTTCTATCAATTCTAAATGGCAAAAGGAACCAAATGGGAAGTATCTAGGAGAGTTAACAAGTGATGTATCGCTAAATTGTGAACGAACAAGATTTAAACTCGAAAATGATGTACAGTGCAGTTTGTAATATAATTTCACCTCCAACAAATAGTTTAAATCTTTATCGTTAAACTTGAACTCCTATCATTCAAGTGTAGCAAAACTAATAACTAGTACATATTAAGGGTGTATGGCCAGGATTTTGGAGTCCAATTTATGTTGCATGGTCCTAAAATATGGTCCTGAACTACATCAATGACTTCAAACTGATTATACGTGAGAAACTACTCATGTCCGTTAATATTACATAATTAGGCCAACCATTTATAAAACAGAAAATGATGAATGAGATGAAGAAGCTGTAAATGAGGTATTTTGTGGCTGAAGAAGAAAGATCGATCGAGGATTATTGTTGACCAGCTCAATCTTAAGGATTTTCAAACCAAATACTTAAAGAGATAACAACTCGGCCAGTACACATAAAGGCAGAAACAAGAGAGACATCATGTTATCCCAGGAAGATGATTAGGATTTGGACCGTAGTTCTTCAGTGGCTTCAAGCATATTTTTATATAGAAACTACGAATGGCACGACGATGGTCGTCGGTTCCCATCCAAATCATGCTATGTATCATATTCTAGGTTGATAAAGGAACTGCATCTAAAAAAAAATAAAAAATCTAAAAGATCGATGACTACTAAATATATACATGAGAAAACTTCACTTGGAAACCATATCCATTTCATTTTCATGTACTATGGGTGCTAGTGCTTATTAGAAATTCAAGGATAAAATTATGAGGAAATAAGTTTAACCAGAGTTAATTGTAAAAGATTTGAAAGTATTAGGACTCCAAATGAAGGCGCAAAGGAAATAGTGATTGAGTCGATCAACAGAAAATCAGAGAAGGCCAAAGTGAAAAGCGGAAGCTGAAATTGAACCAAAAGTGTCAAACGATTAGTTTCTCCACTCCAACAGAATTCGTCTTCTTCCTCAGGCAAACGGACAAAGATGTCAGCTAGAGTTGCAGAAATTACCGATTTGGTACTTTACAATCCAGGTTATGGGTTAATCAAGGGCAGAGATCAAGAGCAAGGAGGATCTTTGATTAACAGGCGTTTTGTAGTGTAGCTTCACACATCTCTTGTATGAGCTTGTGTTATTGTTATTCTTGTTGATGGTTTTGTTGGCCAAAAATATTTGTAAATATTTCATAGATTATTATTGATTTGTCAAAAACCCGCTAAATACCCATCGTCTTTTATTAAACATAGTTTGGGATCTACTCAAAAATATAATCTAATAGTAATATATATTCGATATGTACAATTAAACCAGCTACTCTGAGGACGGTTTTTCTCTTCAAAGTTCCATTTTCAGCTGGCTCAAGTGCAGAAAAGCTGTGAACCAAAAACACAAGCTAGGTAAAGATTAGTTGCATCCAATTTGATCCTTGTCCACTATAACAGTGCTCGGTCAAATATAAAGAACATGTGATATTGTATAGTATAAGGTAAGAGGATTGTTAGGGGCTGATTGACATATCATTTAAATCGCTCCATGGTTCGATGTTTCATTTGGCTCGATGAACAATGATTTGGCGTAAAATACAATTTAAATACCCAATCTCAATTTTATCAAAATTCATTCAAATACCCATTCAAATTCTATACCAATCAACCCCTTAAGTTTACGTGAATATATGTCCTGAAGAGTCATAACTGAGCAGTGAGTTTATGAAGTTTGAGGTGTCATTTCCTCTACCCCAGACAGGCTGTTGTTGAAATTGCTGTTGTTTGGTCCCGTGAATTTGTCCTTCCGGCCAGATGGGGGAGCAAATGTTCCTGGGTACATATATGTTACCCATTGAGGATGCACTCTGCAGGAGCATTAGTAAGAGTGAACTTAGAGCCATTTCAATACGTACAGTCTCAAAAGTACACTAGTTTTCCCGGTATTCAAACGTACGTGATCCTTATGTTAAAGCTTTCATTGCAATGCATATTAAATTTTGGTAAACATACAAAGGTAAATTCTAGGTTAATGCAATTGGAATTCGAAAATTTTATGCATATTCATTTTAATTCAATGACTATATAATGTAATTACGTAAATAAGTAAATAAATACTTACTTGTCGCACTAGCTTTTCAGACAGCAGCTTTAAAACTATTCTTTAAATTCGTACATCAAGCACTTCTATCCTTTCATCATGTATGATATGTGAAATTTAATGCTACATCATAATCAGCATCCCAGACCTCGGTATCTACGGGTAATTGATTCTACTGAAAAATATTAGGAGTTTCCGTTTAAAAATATACTAAACTATTTAGTGAGTAAGGTTATTGAGAATTGAAGTATGAAGAAGAATGGTGCAATTACCGGGTAAGCAAGAAAGAACGTGTATAAAAAAAACGGAGGAAGAAAACGTTTTTTGCCCACCCAAGAAACGTTTGCATGTATATTTCTATTATGCTCTTGCAGATCATATCTATCAACGACAATCGGACTAGAGTCCACATAAATGAAGACTCCTAGCCCGGTTGGTTACTAACCTTTTAGATGAGCAAGAGGTAATCTTTTAGATGAGCAAGAGGTTGTAGGTTTGAAACTCTTGAAGCCCTGCTTATTTATCTCCCTCTTTTATACTTTTATCCTTTATACTTTTATATTTGAACCTAATTCTAGTTTAAGTCAAATAAACTTTTATACTTTAATAAATTAAATTTAATTTTAAATTAATCATTCTTTTAATATAAATTAAATCTAATTTAATTCATTTACTTTCTAAAAATATATAAATTAATTGAATTAACTAAGTCAAATAATCTAATTTGACTTATTAATTACTTTTATCAAATAGATCAATTCTCAGCAATGGTAATCAAATATTTATTAATCCAATTAATATTTACTTCACTCTAATACTCGAATGGTAGAATAATCACCTTGTTGTGTGATTCATAGGGCCTTATGTAAGTAAGCACTAATCTAATTAAGGTTTAGGTAAAATCCTAGACAATTTACCCAACACTCTTAATACACAAGGAACGTTTGAGAGGACTGCAAACCACGTGTAATGTAGAGCTCATGATGATACGGTCCTTTCACTCGCGAACACTCGATTAAGTCTAGAACTTGAATTTATGTTTGTTCCAATAACTTAATCACTTTATCTCATTCCACTAATTGATCCAATAATATATTTGAACACACCATTCCAAATATATCTTGCGTTGGCCAACAACTTTGATCAAACCAATCATGAGAAGTTAAGTGTTCTCTCCAAGTCTATTTTGAAGAATGAATCCTATCTTGGTTCGACTACTACTAACATGTGTTTCATGATGTGCCCAACACAATATCATATCTACCCCTACAAGGAGTGCAAGCATTGGTCATGGTCAAAACACAAGAATCCACACATGTGGTAAGTATCAACCTCAAGTCAAATGACTATTACACCACCCTACAAACCGTTACTTCCGTAGACACGTAAATATAGTACATCAAATGATTTCTCGACTGGGTATACCGACACTCTCTAAAGTGTCAATATGTCTATCACGGATTATCAATTAATTCGTAGTCGTGAGAACTACTACACCTCAAAGGATATGATGCAGACCACATGTCAATCTCCAATGCATCATCGATATCCCATTCTCGGTGATCATTGATTGGGGCCATTTTAGAGTTATGTTATGTCACTCAAGATCTCACATTCTTAGTGATAACATAAATCTCATAAGAACACATATGTAAACAATTACAGACAAAAAATAATAATATTTACATATTATAATGCTTATTTATAGATGAACAATAATCATAAATAAATGTTGAATCGAATATGTATATTTGTCCTCAATCGATTGTTTCTAGGATATTTATACTTTCAATCTCCCACTTGGCATAGAGTCAATCACTCACGTGCATCCAACACGCAGATTCTTTAAATGACAAAATTGTCTTTCTAAAGACAAGATTTGGTGAAAGAATCAACCAACGTTTACTGAAGGAGAAATCACTTTATTTCTATGTCATTATCTAGCTATTGTATCTAATCCATTGATAGTGTCTCAATACGTTCTTGCTAACATCATAAGATCTTGGTTCCTAAGCGTATGCAATCGCACCAGTAATCACAATCTCTAAATTCGATTACTGACACTCGGAACTACCCCTGTTCTTCTAAGAACTCATATAAGCTTTGTATCAGACTAACGTTTTTTGATCTTTTAATAATCTAATTATTAAATATATAATTTAATTACCAGATGCGATCCAATCTAATATTGTTATTAAGATGAATAAATTTGATAGTATATGTGATGACTCTAATCATCACACCTATACAAAGTCTTGCCACACATAAACCAAGTTTATGCTAGCTCCCACTGTTCATGTGCATTGTTGTTTTGCATGAGTTATATCTGATTCGCATAATTAATACGCGTTTACATAGTCATTCTATACGACATTCTCATATGTAATTGATGTATACCTCAATGGGACAATCCAATATTGACGGTACGTCTATATAACTCAGTATTATATTCTCTACATAATATTTATTAAGCAACACAACACATTCCTATTCTAGTGAACATGCGATTTATAATATCATATCAAGTTCATCCAGTGAAACATTAATATCGAGATATTATATAACTCATAATAAAGTTTTTCACAATGAAAGTCTTCATTAACCAATACTTTAATTTTAATGTTTAATGTAAAACTATTCCTAATGGTTTATATGTGTCAAACATATATTCAACCATTTTAAATAACCACCATTCATCATCCTTCCAAAGATATATGAATTTCTTTACTTTCTTACAAGTCAAACAATTTGACTTATTCCTTCAAGTAATAATTTCAACTCCTACAGGCTTACATGAGTCCACAATGGACTTGCTATATTTGCATACGTATTAATGACTTTATTGTAAATAATTAAAGTCCACAAATAAATCAAAAACATTTGTTGCAAAGTTTCTACACATAGAAACCTATCAGACCATAATCCAATAAATCATGCGATTATCGTATGCAAATAGTGTAAGTAAAATCTTAATGGACTTTTATCTACAATAATGTAGAATTATTAGTTTTACTTGAAACCTACATATGCATCAAATGCATTAATGTATTCAAGTTCTAAACTTTGAATAATATTTAATCCATCTTTAAGATTATATGCTCTCGGACCACATTTCCAAGTTCATATCAAATATCCTCTCATGATAGGTTTGCAACTTCATTCTTATAGGAATGTCTTTGAAATCATATTCATCCAAGAGGAATTCATACAATTCAAATTGTCACGATTATTTTGCACAACATATATATGGAGCTCATATATTTTACGTTAAGGTGTACATTCTAAATACTATGAGGTTCTCATTATTGTCTCAAACAGTCAGTGAAAATATTCAAGGGTTGCAATCAAATGCTCTCCTTAAGCGAGAGATCGTGCAATTTAAAAATTGCATGCATTCCTTCTGTGAGGGTTTCTCATTCAAAAGAGGTATCCTCAGAATGCTCCCACTAGCTCGGGCATATGACCAAGTGATATGCTCCCACTAGCTAATAGATTTATTCAACTCCCCCACTAAATCTTTGTCCTAGCTGTCCGACAAGTGTTTAACCTCAATGTCTAATTTGTAGCACTAAAACCATTTCAAGGTCCATCTCCGTTGTCATTCCAAGAATATGTTTGTTATGGTAGAAGTAACCATATGTTCCAAGATATTAGAATTCTCATCCACAAATTCATCTATACTTGCAACCGTGTCTTTAATTACAATTATAAGGCAACCATATTACAAATATGTAAGATGAAGACAAATTAAGCAATAACTATTATGATTTTATCCAAGACTGATCAAGTAAGGTTTATACTGATAATTAATTGAGTTTTTACATTCATGTGTATACAATGACATAAAATATACATCAAATTCATATGGGTTATTTCCATGTCAAACATAGTCATTCAATTCTAATGGAACCCATCATGGAACTACCATAGTCCAAGCAGGTTCAGGTTTGTCCAACCAAATAGAACCCATGCCTCTTATGACAATCCACAAATACTCTTATTGATCATGTCTAGAAGGGTAATACCTTCTCAGATTATTTTATGGTTCATATCATTTCTAAGAGGATGTATAAATTGATCATCTTTCCAGTGATAAGATACACAATCCACATGTTTTAAAACAAATGGTTTCAAGTAATCTAATATCGCTTAACTATGCAGTTCTATGTCTCACACGAATTATACCAAATTAATAGTACCATTGAAGTTGGAAATTTGATTTGTTATATCAGGTTTTCTAATTGTGTTTTTTAATAAGTTATTTTCAATGTCGGGAGCTTCTAATCCACAATCTTGAAGATGTTTACTTTTACGCTGTTAGCCCAACTAATAGTAGACAAGTCCATTACCGTCTTAACAAGTTTGGAAATGATGCTCCTACACACAATTGAATAAATGTCTAACATTTTCAATCTAGTATTAATATCTTATGTTGAACTAACTTTCTTGAGGTGTATATCATATATACACAATTAGTCCTTTCCTAAAAATATAAGCTTTGTTTTATTTCGAGGATTTAAAACTTTGCACTACGAATTTATCGTGTTACTATAATCACTAATAAATTCAATAATCTTATGGACGTGCTTATATGTTTATCAATCCACGTAATGGGATAAGAGTATACTTAGAACCATTCTTAATGTACTCATATTTGCTTCATCTTACCTCTTGGCTTGATGGAACAAATGCGCTCACTATGAACATACTTTTATCCTTATAGTGGCATCGGTTAAAACATTCGAGTTAAGCGGCATTGTAAGTTTCACTTTACAATGCATTAAATTCACTATGAATTTAATATCAACAATAAGAAACAAAACATAAGTATTGTCAAACAATGTTCTCTAAGAAACTAACTCCTTTAAATAATAACCTGATTATTACTTAGAACATGAGAACTTGTGAAGAGGAAATCAAATTCCTATGAACACATAAAACTCGTTTTGTCAACTTCACAGAGGAGTTTGACCATTACCAGAAGTCCTTGCACATACTCATTAGCGGTATTTATAATGTATTTCACATTGTCATATTTTAATGCATGCTTCCTTTATATTATGCTTCACATATCAAATACGCTACTTCGTCCAAGATTACTTTCTTTCTAATTCAGATGAGTGTTTAAGTCAAATTAAAACCCGCTAAGGGGCACTTCATTTTGGAAGAAGGGGAGAGCCGAAGATGAGCTCCAGAAGGGATGAGTGAAAATAAAGCTCTAGAATTCCTCAACTATCTTCTACCAAGATACTCGAGAAATGGAGGGGTGGGGGGGCGGGATGGACGGGGGTGACTTATGATATATACATATGAGTCCCTTCTTCCCAATCCGCCCGTTAGGACGCGACCACGACAGAGCGTGACGAATAGGATCATGATAAGTCGCAATACCTCCTCAAACTAGAAAGTCGAACACTCACAGAAGGCTCTCCTAGGGCCGACCAAGAACTGTGATGGAAGTGACACCACATACTCCTCCAAGTTTTGACCGACCCTACCCAAACAGGTCTGAATCCAATTGACTTGTCAAGATCCAGGATGTGAAATAGCCAAACTAAACCAGGGAGCCGGACACAGGACTTTAGAGCCGACCATCACATAGTCCCGGAGTCTCGCTGGATCACAATATGACACGTGTCGCCGATAACACGTGTCAGCTTGTGGTTAACCCGACTAACCGGCGGCTACGGTTGGAGGCCGGTCCCCCGGAGATTCTACTATAAATACTTGGGCATTTACTCCTAATTAAGTAAGTCAACTATCACTAACTCTACCTCTACTCGGACCACTTACGTCCGATCACACGCTAATTCGTGTTACACCTGTTTGTCTTAGGCAGACTGGTCTTAAAGGGTCTAACCCGCCACTTCCCTTGTAGATTTCATTTTCGAGGATCATCGTTTTGGTCAACACTATTGTATTAGTAGTAATCTTTCTTAGCCTAAACACTTAGCCGCTTTTATCCCACATTAAATTGTAATGCAAAAGGAAGGAAAATGGTGTGTCGTGGGGATTTTAATTCTATTATTAGAAATGAAGAGGAGAAAAGGGCTAAATGGATTGGAGGAAGATTGAGGACTATGTGATATTTTAATGATTTCATTATGAGAGTTAAAATTATTTGCCACTCATGGGGTGGAGGTTCACATTGTACCGTGGTAATGGGGCAAGTTGTAGTTGGTTAGATCGGTTCTTACTCACTAATGAATGGTCGACGATCGATGTGGTCGGATTTGGTACAAGTGGGTTTGAAGAGACGTGTATCAGATCATGTGGCTTGTTAAATTTGGAAGGGAAGGATTGGGGCCCTAAGCCTTTTCGATTCATTTATTGAGTTCGTCTTGCGAGCCCTACATATTGGAGAGTCCCGAAAGTCCCCTATAATAGATAAACATAGACAATTTACAATAAAATGTAGACATTATGAAAATTCGTGGGTTGACCCGCAATATTTAAAATAATCATCATATCAATATTCATCCAAATTCAAATAAGTTGATTTTTTTTAGCTCAAATTGTCTAAATTTATCATGAAATTGTCTATTTTTTAGCTTGTAAACATTAGGAACAACCTATTTATCCAACAAATTCAATATTTAAAAAAATAAATTTGAAGTTCAATTTCATTCGTCAACGGACAAAATTTTATTACACAAAATAATTTAATAAATATTTACATCCTATAAAAATACATGTCTTTCTAAAGACATATAGTACATTTTCAAAAAAGCTTTCTTCACAGTCTTAACTTGTTCGTCGATCTCTTCTTCCACAACGTCTCAATTTGTGTGACCAATCTTGTTCAACCACCCTTTTTACGAAAATCTAATACATACAAAAAAACATCAAATAACATAGATAATTTATACAAAAAACTAGACAGTTCATAGTGAAACATAGACGATTTGTACCCAAAAAAAAACTCAACCAACAATAATGAGCATGGACAACTTTTACTAAAACATAAACATAGGTTATTTATACAAAACAAACTAGATAACTTGTAGTAAAATATTGACAATTTATGAAAAAAAAAAAACCTAAACCAACAACAATGAATATCATAAAATTTTTTTGTACTAAATCATAGATCATTTATACAAAAATTAGACAGTTTATAGTAAAACATAGGCAATTTCTATAAGAACTAATTCAGAAACAGCGAACAACTTAGACAACGTAAACTGATATATAAACTATTTATACTAAAACATAGACCATTCATACAAATTAAAAAACTAGACACTTTATGTAAAATATAAACAATTTATACACACAAAAAAAGTAAACCATCAATAATGAACAAAATAGACAACTTAAACTAAAATAGAAATAATTTCTGCTAAAACATAGATCCTTTTTTTCATCAACTTTCTTTAAATATTCCAACTTACATAGAAACTAGACAATTTTTACACAAGCATAAATTATATATGTAAAAATCTAGACTAATTAGTAATTATAATAAAACATAGACCAATTTGTTAAAAAAAATACCATTAAAATGAACAATATAGATATTTTCTACTTAAACATATACCATTTATACATAAAACTTGACAATGTGTACACAAAAATCTAAACCAACAACGAACGACATAGACATTTTGACTCAAAATAAACTAGATAATTTTTAGTGAAACATAGACTATGTAAACAAAAACTAAATGAGGTCTGATTCATCCAAAAACAAAAACAAAACGAAACAAACTTTAAATATTTTAATATCAATACACATATCAATGACAATCAACTACAAGAAACAATCTTCAAGTAACTTCTCGAATTAGATTCCAAACAAATTGAACGAGAACAACATAATATAAACGTGGTAAATTCATAAATGAATAAATTAGGGAGTTTGGGAAAAACCGTACCATTGTGGATGGAACTAATCAAATCATTGAATCACACACTAAAACTGGAACGATAGATGTTTATTTACCTTCATCGCGGATATGAGAAAGTTGCGGACGAGTGACGTCAAGGTTGAGAGCATGTCATGGAGACAACAACAGGCTCTGGTGAGCTGTGGTACGGTGGCTAGAGAATGGAGAGGAGAAGGTGGCAATTGAGAGGAGATCGAATTAGGTCAGATTCAAAAAAAATGAGAGAGCATGAATAAGATAAATGATATAAAAAAGAAAGGAAAAAGACCTTTTATACTCAATCAAATTATGGAAACCGTTCAACTCGAACCCAAAGTCCAAAACTTCGATTTGCGAAAAGGATCCGCGAAAAAGGGACCAAAATGGTAGGTATAAAATAAAGACAACTTTTACGAGAAATTAGGAGTCTTTTCGAACTCTTAAAATGTAGGAGAACTTTCATAAAATTTAGTATTCGGTAATAGTTGGGTTAGGGAGAATTATTTTCCAACAATTGTGGAAGAATAATGGAATTCGGTTATAATTGGTGGTTGGGGAAAGTTCGTAGTGCATGAAAAGTTGAAAAATATGAAAAGGTTGAAAGGAATGGCATGTAAAAGAGTTGAGTGGTTTGGACTTTGGATAATAAAATAGGAGAAATACTGGAGGAACAAATACATGAAAACATGTGCCTAATCTGACAGTAATATATAATTTACAACTTATAAAAGTAGGTTTGGCCTTCTTTAACTAATTCAGAAGTTGGTGTATCTCATAACGAAGTGGCATTTCTTACTTGTTGCTAAGGCAAAACAATTGTATGATTTCGAACAAAAACGCATATATAATATCCAACATTGTACATTATGGTTAATTAATAGCGAGTATGTTAAAGGCTTATAAGAACACAAACTCACTCTTAAATGGTATGATAGCTTTTGGATGGTTTCAACTTTCAATAGTAAATTCGGTGTAATTTTAAGTCCCAAATGGACAATGACGGCATATTAATATAACGTGTAACCAAATCATGAATAACCTCATCGTCATATAGGTCGTTATCGTTTATAACTCACTCTAGTATGGAGTCCCCAATGAATAGGTGTAAGACCATTGCATAGGATAGCATGATTCATGGGCGCTCAATTGTTTGATATAAGTAACAGTTAGGCTGTGTTTTCTTCAACTGAGATTTACTAAACTGAACTGAAGTATATATAAATTATAACTAAATCGACTTGAACTAAATTGAATTGAACTGAACTAGACTAAACTAAATTTATTTTTAAGAGAATACAGCCTTCCTAGGAATATATATGGATAAGAGTAGACCATTGTTTCGAGATATCATGACTCAAAAATCTCTGACAGAAACCACAGTTAATATGTAGTAAATATCACATTTATCAGAGATTGAAATATACAATATTTATCCTGTAAAAGAGACATCGTAGGGAGAAAAGGAACTGATGATACAATCTTATTTCTTGATGAAGGTGGCACCCTTTGTAATGCTTTCTGCCAACTCTTTCTTTGCTATCTCCAACCCAACTCTGCAAACATTTACAAAACAAGTCATTTTCTGACGTTCTTAAAGAAGATAAATGAAACCACTAATTGTATTACCTTTCATATTCATTCAAAGGACCCAGTTGGTACACCTCCTCTATTCCTCCGCGCCCGAGTCGTACTTTCGTGGCGAAGAAAGGGAGTTCTGTCACCTGTAGATAGCCATTAGCTCATGTGAGACAAAATTTACCAGAGAACATATAACCTGTCCAAAGCTTTCCAATCTTGGCAAGAATTTGAGTTCTAAGCTATCTTTTCCTTTTCAGAACACTATGCTAACCGCCTAACCCTTTCTTTTCACAATCGGATGTTTTTGCTAATGTAAAACTTTCTAAATCTTGGCAAGAGTTTGAACCTGGTGCATGGTCATTAAAAGTAAGAGGGAATATTATACCTAGTTACAACAACCGCACGCAACACAGGGGGATTTAGTGCAAGTTATTCTTAACGCAGTTCAAAACCTAGAAATGACAGGTTGAGCAAGATACCTGGGATGCTACAAAAGCACATTCGACAACGCCAGCATCTCCTCTTAAGCCACGGAGACATGCATCTGCAAATTTTACTGCTGCATATGCCTGTGATTTAACATGCATGTCATCTTTTGCTCCTTTAATAAACAAAATGTTCCAGGCTTCACAATCATGTGGTGTTTAGAGCAATATGATAGAAATTAGTTACCATTGATAGAGTTGCAGAGCCAGCGCCAGCTTTTGCCTGCAATTGAATGGCCGTTAGATCTATGTTCAACCAGTTGGATTCCAGTGCAGAGTTGAATAAGTGAAGATAGCTACGAACTGTACCTGAACAACCTCCGTTCCACCATCTTGAATACGTTTTGTTAGGTAGTCGACTTCATCTGCGGTAAGGGAACAAGCAGGCTTTACCTGCAGAGCATGATACAAAGTACGGTCATGACTCATGATCAATTCCATCTTGAACAAATCATAAGCTGTTGTCAGGAAATCAAACTCCGAGAGCTTCAAAATGCTCATCATCTCAAACCTGTGAGAGGAGAGGCAAAATCGTGACACCCGCATGACCACCAACCACAGGAACATCAACTTCCCTTGGATCAAGTCCCAAAACTTCAGCCTAGAACAATTTCAATGCCACATGAATGAAATAACTCATTGCATGTAATCAAAACCGTTCATCCAGATGCAAATATTATGTGCTAAATCAGGTTCTTACGTACCACAAAAGTTCTGGCTCTCACAACATCAAGCATGGTGACTCCCAACAATTTCTTTGGGTCATAAGTGCCAGCGTTTTTGAAAACTTCAGCAGCAATTGGTACCGTAGAGTTCACCGGATTACTGATCAGATTAACAAGTGCATTAGGACAACACTTTGCGATACCTTCACATAAGGTTCTAACTATCCCAGCATTGATTTTGAAAAGATCATCTCTGGTCATTCCAGGCTTCCTTGGCACACCAGCAGGAATGACAACAAGGTCCATTCCTGTTAATGCAGCCTCCAGTTGCGGTTGCCCCAGAAAACCCCTCACCTGAAAGCAAAACAGTTTTCTCATTTCTAGAAACCAAAAATTGAGAAACAGCACAAATCTCTCTAAAAGTAAATGCTAGCAAGTTACTATATCAAAGTGGAAACTGAAAATCAACTAAACTTGAATGGAAGTGAAGTTAAAGAATCCGAACATAGAACATATGAAGAAAAAAATATATAAATGAGTAGTCTCACAGATTCTTTGATATATGCAAAAAATCTCACACTTCAACGATCATGAACCATAACTCTTTTGAGCAGAAATTTAGTATATTCGATGCGAAGTACCATATCAGAACACATTCATGTAGCAAGAAACCAATAAGAAAGCGAAAGATTCTATATAACTCCTTGATATCACTTCCTTTCCTGACAAACTCTACGGGGCAATAATTTCTTCAATCCAAAAAACAGTTCTATTTCAATTCGTAACATAGCTCTTTGAAGTTAAGCAGATAGAGCCAAATCAGATCCTCAAAGCTCTTTCGTATCTTCTCATAAAGCAAGTCCTATATCATCTTTCTAATAGTTCATTGATTACAAACACGCAAAACTATAAGAATATATCATAACTCTAACACCAATATCTACTCAGCACACTCAAAATTGGACCAATAGAGTACCAAATGATACATACACCCTCACAGGCATTATATCGAACAGTTGCAAGGCAGAGAGAAATATGAACAGGTGAACTTACAACTGCCCCAGTATCCATATGACTGATATCAGCAGTGACACCGGGAGCATTAACGACGTCGTAAAGATGCAGAACAGACACCAATGGGTTCATCTTCATCAGCATAGCCAATGGCTGACCTATCCCTCCAGCAGCACCTAAAATAGCCACTTTGAATCCAGGTGCACCTCCTTTTGCCCTGCAATCAGATTGCCTCAAAATGGGGCTTTCTCCTCCCATCTGTTCAATCAATCGAGAATCAGTATACCCATCAACATGATCAAGCAAAATAAAAAAAAAAATCGAATCTTTTTCTTGAATTGGACATAAAACCTGGAGATATGATGGGTTGAGATGAGCTGAAATTCTTGAAATACGTTGATTGGCGTCCATAGTGTTGTTTGAGTGAAGGGATTGGAATTGATTTGCATAAACAGAAAAGGGATAGTGTAAGGATAGATAATATACTACTCCTATATTCTTGGTGGGAAATTTTGGAAAAATGTGATTTTTCTTGGCCTTTGTTTATGTATCCAGTCTTTGTGGCTATGGGATATCTATCTGCCTTTGGTTGGTTCATTTTCTCCCATCTGTTTGTTTGTTTGCTTGCAACAGGACAGTGTAGAGCCCTGTCACTGTACATTTGTGTACAAATGAACGAATTTTTGGCCTATAATTCTTTTTACCACTGGTAATTGAGGCGTAAATTAGTGTGATTGCTGGTTGATTAGAGTGGAGTGCTATCGGATAAATGGGTAACCTAGACAGTCGCAGTGAGGGAGGCGCCATGTTTGACAAAATTTCACTTAGTAGTTCATAAGTCTAGGCCATAAGAGATGGATGTATAGTTTTGAGGTAATGAGAGGATCATAAGAGATGGATGTATAGACTTTGCAAGAACTGGATGATAAGAAAGAAGCCCCACAAAAAACATTGAATTATCAAATCTTGTATTGACAACAAAAGAATCAAAACTGTTGTGTTGTTCCTTGTTACAAATTTCAACAGATGTATCCATGTAAGTGATCCTAACAGATTAAACAACACACAATTCAATAGATGATTGAACAACTGCATGGCATAGCGCCCATCCGCTCCCTGACTTAAGTGACAATCATCATCCTTTTTAGTTTCTTGGTGCAGCTTCTTGGTGTATGGGTAGTGTGAAAGGTTGGCTCCACAGGAACAGTGACAGGCTGCCTTGCACGTGATGATGCACAAGTAGCAGCAGCATTGATGGATGGGACAATGTTCTCAACTGGCTTCTGGACCTTTTCTTTACGAACTTCAGGTGATGCTTCAGGTATCACATCCAGTTTCTGGCCAGGAACTAGAAAATAAATCGGTGGCTTCTTGGTTGACATAGTCCTACAAAATGCAGCTCAACCTAAGTTTATCCACATTAAAACAACCGACATATAGGAGCACAATCCATAAATAAGAGCATCAGCTTCGCATTATGTAACTTGAATCAAATAGCACAAAATATAATGAAGTCTAATGAATACTGCATCCCTCAAATACTACTATGACAGTAGGGATTGTCTCAAGTTATTGGCGACATGGAAGAATTCGACACCATTGGCCGAAGCCGTTGCATATCTTAGAAGGATGAAACTAGTCCACTTTTTGTAAGGATAACACTACTTTTTACTCACCGGAGTGGGGATCTGATTTTTCTTCTTTTCTCCAGGTTTTTACTTGGATCATTACCAAGTGAAGTATTCATTTGTTTTAGTTTCCCATGAAGCAAAGGCTTATGCCCTTCTGGTTTATAAGCAGCAGTTGCTTTCGATATTCTTTCACCTTTCTGCAAAACATATAAATTAATCATGCGATCACGGCCCTTGAAATAATAGAGTTTTGTGCTCATTATTTAGTATTACAATGTTAGTTCACGAGGCCAAACTTTGACAGGTGTGGTGAAAGTATACTCACTTGTTCATCTTTGATTTGCCTTTTCTGCAACTTTTGACCAGGCATGCTCAAATTGGCAGATTCACTTTCAGGTGCCAAATTTTTGGTCCTTTTTTCTAAGCTGGCCTCTTTCAGGATTCCTCTCTCCTAGAGTTATAAACTTGTATTAGGCATTTCTGTAAGACTACAGATCTCTATCAATAACAAGCTAAATGAATAAAGATACTTACATCAGTTCTTAACCTGAAAGGTTTCAAGGTGGTCGGCTTTGGTTTCTTGAACTTCATGACTGGCTTGTCTGGAGCTTGAACACTCTATACATAGAAATAGATGTCTGAAACATGAATGTTACCAAACCAAAACAACCAATTCTCAGTATGGAAGCATAAACACAAGAAACAAACCTTTTTAACTTGACCACCCTTGCCATGCATGCCAAAGATTTTTTTTCCATTTTGCCTCTCACTTGCAACGTCTTGCATTCTGCACAGAATTGTTGTTTGCTCATATTAGTAATGATAAATATCACATGAACTTAATGCGACACATGGACACAGTATAAATGTATAATGAATTCACTAGCAAACATGAGTCAAGACACAAACCTATTTCCATCAGAGGCTGGTGCATTTTCCTTATCATGATCACTATCTATAGATTCAAATGCTTTTCTCTCCATTTCAGCTGAATTACTTTCGTCTTCCTTCATTACTTCAGATGTTGAATTATCACTTTGTTCAACATTTGAGCATTTACCACTCGTTTCTCTGTCATCTTCTTGTCTTGATTCTTGAAATCTGGCATCTCTAGTCAACAGATCTTGTTTGATATGTTCTCCCTCTTCACCGGTGACTGAACAAATGTTTGCCTGCTGCTTTTCTGACCCATCTTTCTTAGTTAACTTTCTATGGATGCAATTAGATCTTGCTGATCTAGCAACACCCTTGGAACAAGAAGTTTGTTCTTTAGGTTCAGTACAAACCTTCTGACTCGATAATGGTCTCCTTAGAGCACTACCATTCAAATTCTGAGATGATTTGCTAGAGTAGCCCAAAATACGTTTCTTCTGACTCGAAACCTGAAGCTTACTCATTCCATCACATAATTTTGTTATAGGCGTGTGCAAATCACCAGAAGTCTTCACCTTCGCAACTTTCTCCGGAGAGTGAAATACCAAGGCTTTTGATACTATACGATTCTTTGGCATATCTACATTTGTAGGTTTTGGATTCTGAACACTCCGAAAGGAGTTCTCGTTCGGTACGCATTTCTTGGTTCTTGGAGTTGTAAGATACTTTGCAGCAACTGGCCTTGCCTTCATAACCGGAGTAGTAGAGCCAGACTTCAAAAGTGGTCGAACCACCCTTTTCTTGTCATCAGACATCTTCCCAGAAAACGATGAAATCAGTGCCATTCTCGATATTCTTGGCCTAGATGATTTTGGAGGAGCTGAAAGAGGGCACTTTATCGGCGATCTGCACACGATTAAATATAGATAATGTTAGTCAATCATTAACTGCATATCCCTCTCAATCTATAGATGTTTTGTACACACCTTGAAGCATTTCTGTCTAGTAGTTTTCGATATCTTACATTCGGGCTCCTGGCTGCCATTACCTGATGAAACAAATTTGAATAGCTCAAAAATCTAATCAACATGGCCTTCACTGAGCTTTACAAAAAAGACTTTATCAGTCTACAAAAGACAACTAACCCGAAGGACAAACTTCTTGTAGATGACTTCAGAATCCATTTCTTCCTCGTGCTTTCGATCGCAACCTGTAAATAACTCAAGGCTCAGGTCTCTAAACTACTTATTCATCAAACATATGATACTCATTCTTCTGTAAGTGTGCAAGAAACCGAAACATTTAAGGATACCATAGAACACTTCCAAAACCGCCCTATCAGCTATTCACAAACTACACTTCCAAAGTTGATACTCACAATAATCCATAGTTCAAGCACAATTAAGCTACACTACTATAACACTATCAAACAAATCGCCCATGTAACTTAAACTCTTCAAATCGTCAACTATTCAAAAACTACACTTCCAATGAGTCCATTGTTACACACCCAATAATAGTTCAAGCACAATTAAGCTACAATGCTCGAACTCTAGTACACAAAAACCGCCCATGTAACATTGAAAGATATCAATGGGAAAGAGTTCCAACTTAACTTTTTCAAAAACACTTCCAATAAGTCCATTCTTATTTCTCACAAAATCTATACTTCAATAACAGCACTAAGCTCTTCATATGTAGAGAATATAATCACCCATTTTGGAGAATCGAATCAACAATCTCTACTTAGAGAATATAATCACCCATTTCGGGGAATCGAACCACCAACCAATCTCTACTCAGAGAATATAATCACCCATTTTGGTGAATCGAACCCGTGACCTCATGGTTACGGGTGTCTCAGCTTGCCACTCGGCTACAAACGCTTTGACATCGGAGAGTGGTGATGATTTGCATCTAGAATCGATTGACAAATTCATCTTATTCAACAATTGTAATTGTAATGCTATATTTCAGGTTAATTACTAAAAAAAATGCCGTGTCTCCGATAAATATTCTACCGGTTTAGGGTATTCCAACAGCTAATCTACACAAATTAGGTTATACACTTTCCAAACTAACAGCAATTTCAGTAGATCAACAATTTCAAATCTATTATACCTCATAAACTGAACAGAAACATTAACAGTCTAAAAATGCAAAGTGCAAAAGCTTTAATTTGAACTAACCGGCTCGTTCGCAGAACCAATAACGGTCATTTGGGCGGAAATGATCAGGGGAATTGAAATCGACAAACTTCGGAGCCTCGATTTCCTCGTAAAACTCTTCATCTCGGCCAGAAGCTTCAATAATACCAGTGCTATCAGTGGAATCTCGGCTTCCAGAAGAGGAGGATGATAAGATTTTAGAGAAACTTTTTTGGTAAAATGACATGATTCGTTTGTTCTAGTTGTGATGATTGAACATAAAAGGGGGTTTGAAGGGAAATGGAGCGTTGTGAAATGTTCTGTTGAAGAAGACATAGCAGGATTCAGATGCGGAAATTTTAAACATCGGATCGCTTCCAAGTAGCCGTTAGCACACTGGCACACTGGCCCCGCTCTTAACCAATAGTTTATTACTGGGAAAATTTGAAAAATATACCCGAGTTGTGACATTTTTAAAGTAGGTACACTTGGTTGTTATCGTCCGATTATAATACCTTAAATTGAGATTATGTTTAATTTAAGTAGATTGTGACACGTGACAGTTTAATTACGTGACACGTGTCACATTGAAATTTTAAAATTTTAATAGGCAAAATTCCAAATAAAATAAATTTTTAACAATTTTCAATTTCACCATATAATTTTTTATTATTTTAAATCAACCCTATTTTGTAAAATCAACATAAAAGAAGGTTAAAAAGAAAGAAAGGAGAGGGGAAAAATTAATTTTAAATTATAAAAAAATATATATATATATAATTTTTTAAAAATTAAAAGTTATAATTTTAAATTAACTTTATATATGAAAAATAAATAAAAAACAATTAAATTAAGAAGGGGGGGGGGACACGTATCACTCTATCGTAATTTATGTGTATAAATTATTTAATATAATTCAAATATATTTTTAAAAATATATTTCAGGTTTTATTACATATAAAAACAATAAAAAATTTAAAAATGCGATTTGCTACAATAAACTTTTCAATTGAGTTTTTGAATTTTGTAAGTGATTTTATTTTTTAGATTTTTATAAATTATTTTCAATAGAGATATATTTTTATATAGGTAATTTAGTAATATTGTTAAAACTTAGGATCTATTTACAATTAATAAAGATTATCGTATTTACATTTAGATCCACCGTAATTCTGTATTTTTCAATGTGACATGTGTCACGTAATTAAGCTGCCACGTGTCACTAGGTACCTAAATTGGACACAATGTCAAGTTAATGTAAAAAAAGTCGGACGGTAACAACCAAAGGTACCTTTTTTCGGAAATATCACAATTTAGGGTACCTTTTTCGGATTTTTCCCGTTTATTACCGGGGTTATTACGTCGACACCCCTTGTATAACTGTAAAATTACACAAAAATCCCGTTGCTAGAGTTGTGGAGCCATCTTTACCAGAAAACCTAAATTTGGGAGTCTATTTATACAATGAAGAGGTGAGTCGGGCATGTATCACCTTTCGTGAATAGGTCTTTGAAGTGTTGTTTTACACTCCAACTCAGTGGACTGCACTATTTTGAACTGTAGGGAATTTCTTTCTGACTTATCATGTGTGACCCTTTCGCGAATATGTCCCTAAACAGTGTAATGGCCAAAATTCGCTCTTCCAGCAAGGCTGGCAAATTAGTCCATCAAGACCCCGACCCAATCCATGATCTTCAAATGAGTCCATCTCAAACTCACACGTGGGTCGGGCCTCCCTACCTCCTAGCGGACAGACACACTAGCCAACACACTTGGCGAGTTCGACATACATGCGAGCCAACACGCTTGGCGAGTCTGACGGACGTGCGAGCCAACACGCTTGGCGAGTCTGACATACATAAGAGCCGACACACATGGCGAGTCTGACATACATGCGAGCCAACACGCTTGGCGAGTCCGACATACATGCGAGCCAACACGCTTGGCGAGTC